>CAXKVX010002624.1:0-60758 GCA_964058865.1 Eleocharis quinqueflora
TTATGGTTTTATGGGTTTACATGTACATTTGAGATATAGGTACGTACTGGTACAAGTCAGTTCGCTGATTTTGGCAAACTAATTGAATTTGCAACTTTGGTCTCATATTGAGTTGGATTATGTTTTTTTTGTTCCTTTGCTTGTTTACTCTTCAGAACTGGATATAATTTGTTATTTTACTGTGGCATTTCAAAATACAAGTGTTTTATTCTCATCCTCTTTGATATATTCAAGTGTTGTCATTTTGCACATCATTAAAGTATCTTGAAAAAATGCTTACGAAAATGATGTCTGTTTTTAATATGAGGTACACACAAAGAAACTTAGTTTTCTCCTTTCCCGAGTTCTGACTAAATATTCTGTGACCTGTGTGATAGTATCTACTAGTAGCGAAGGGTGAGGCAATATCTTCCATAATATTCAATTCATTGCTTGCTGTTCTTCGAAAGATAAGGGAGACTCTGGACCAACTATTTTCTGGTACCCCTCAGAGTGGACGTGTACCAGTCCCAGGCTTGGTTTCTGAAACGGTGAATAGTTCATACCAGACTCCAACTTCGGCCAAAGAAAGGGTGATTAGAAAGTGGGGCATGGATTAAAGCACGTGGAAAGAGTACACTTGAGAACCATCTATTTTCATATCAGGTGGAACCTGTTCTTGTTATATAGAGGACATGTACTTTAGGCTGATGACATAGTTTTGATGTAGTACTTTCGTTAGGAGTGGCTGTTGTGGATGCATGATCTTTCCATGGTTTGCTTGTTGAATGTATGTATTCATCTATGTTTATCTTCCTTTGGACATGATTATTTCCCACCTCATTCAAATTGAGTTACTGAGAATTTGGATCTAGATATTACCTACTGAGACTGGAAGTTGTTGGAAATTCTATTGGTGGATAGTTATCAGCTTTGCTTAAACTGAATAAGCCGCGAGTATTGTGAGGCATCATCGGACAAGGGTTATTTTCCGATCTTGATAATAAAGTCTAAAACATTTATGGAACTGTTATAAACATAGGGATAGTCTAACAACTTATTTTTTTTGTAACATGAATGCTAGCTAACAATGCATTAAAAACCACTAATTTTGAACAACTAAAATTTCAAATTGCTCTATCTACGGTGAAACACGCCAGAATTAATACATAATTTGATTTATAAATAATGTTGAATTTCTTTATAGATGGTATAGATTATAAGAAAAACAAAGATAAAGCATTACCAAATAATCACCCTAACAGTCACATATAGTACTACACCTTAGCATGCATTTATAGTTCTTTTTGCGCAAAAAACATGTATAGTTCTTAGTTTCTGATGCATACATATTTGTAAATTAATTCTCGCTTTGCAAGTTTGTTTCACATTTCATGGCTTCACGCAAGACAATGTGGGATGAAAAATAGAATCAACATAATATATTCAGATGCTGCCTCATAACAACAATATAATAGTCACCATAATATTTTTAACTCAAAACTCAAAGAACCTCGAAAAGATTAATTACAAACTAAGCCAAGGACCACATCTAACCAATAAGCACGGAAGCAAACATCCGATGATAATAAATTATAAACATCTAAATTCTGAAATATTCATCCTAGAGTCAAATATACATATTGTAAAAAGAAATGCTCAAAAATATAAAAAACAAAGCAAAAGCCAGCAACTTCAAAACCTCCCTCCAAAAGAACTAGTTAAGCTATGAAACACTAGTTACATCATTCACAAAAGAGCAAAACTATGGTGTTTGCGCAAGCACCATAATCTCACCCTTCACAGAAATAAAAATAACACCGACGGATAAAATATCACGGGACAATAAATGGAATAATTGTCATTAGGAAGGACTCGTATGTAAATTTTGCTGACCCAGTATAACCAGCGTCCTTTTCTTTGAACTTATCTGTTATTCCCTGCACAAAGGAAACAAATAAAAAAATACATAAAAAAGAACAAAAGAAAAAGAACGTGGTTAACACCACATCACATAGTTGATAGTGATACCAACTAATTATATCGATTTTATAATGCACATTTAGTTGTGTTATAATGCACATTATTTGAGTTATTATGCATGCTATTTTTTGTACCGAAATAGTTATACATATTATCGATTTTATTATGTACCTTTAGTGGAGTTATCATGCACATTATTTGAGTTATTATGCACGTTATTTTTTGTATTGAAATAATTATATATGTTATTTTTTTGTATTGAAATAGTTATGGTATAACAAACATAATAACTCAAATAATGTGAAGGATAACTCAACTAAAGGTGCATAATAAAATCGATATCAATAGTTGATAGTTGGTATCAAATGTGATATCTACGAAACATTATCAAAAATTATAACCCTACCATATTGGCTGTCTATGCCTCTATATGGTACCCAACCTGACAGGTATAGAACTACATTTATGGGAAAATACCAGGCAGTCTAAATAACACCATCAAATGCATATGGATGTTGTAGAACTAATAACTATGAGAGAAGAGTGTATTATTAATTTCATTACCTTCACAATCATGCCACACCTGCAAATGTTAGAAAAGTAGGCCATGATTAGGATTTCACTGATGCAATATAAGATTAATAGAGCAATTTCTATATACCCTATAAATGTCGAAACATTAAATTATCTGCCCTAAAAACAAGCAAATATCAAGCACTCGCCTCATTAAACTTAGGAAGGATGCATATATCCTAAATAACATGAAAGTAACCCTTTAACCCTATTGTCCTCAATTGTCAACAAGCAACCCCTCTTTTTTCACTGCTTTTCTTAAATGACAAGCAAGAAAAGAAGGGTCACAATGGCTTTCCAGAATTCATAATAGAACAGGTTATGGAGCTTGCAATTTTGAGATCAATATGAGATAATTCTTGCTTTGCAACAGTATAAAGGATAGTTTGCTCTTTCTGGAGCACAATTCCGAAGTCGTTCCAAACGAGAACTTGCAAAATTACCCCTATGGAAGTTCTAAGTTCTAAGTTCTAAGTCCAAACGAGAACAGGTTATGTGCTATCAATGAAATTGATAAAAAACGGACAGAGAGGGAAGTAGAATACATACTCAACAAAATTGTCGAAATTCAAAGCACCTCTTCCTGTTGTGCTATCAGTGTAGTTTGACATCACAATCTGAATCACTGATGGAGGGACTGCATATCCAAGACTCCTCAGCGCTTCTTTCAATTCTTCAGAGTCAATCCTTCCACTTCGGTCTCTATCGAACCTATCAAATACAATCTATAAAGAGAGAACACGTTAATGAAAGGAAAAAAAATAAATTAACAAAGCAAACACCGACTAAAGAAATTAAAGGCATCATAGTTTTGAATGTGTTCAGGCGCGGAGCGTCGTTCGGCTATGTCCCAATCGGGAAAGCTATCTGGCATTGGGTATATTGGGACTTAGAAATATTTTTTGATGAACGTACCCGCCATTGGCCGAGACAGTCCCACAAAACAGCAAATTCCGCTGGACCTGTAAGAGACATTTCAAACAGACACCAAATATGAGAACAATGAATAACTGCTTATAAACTTTCATATTAAGTACATCTGAGTGGGAAGTTGCTGAATTGAATATGGGATGCTCAAATAAAGAAAGATGGTCTCATTATTAACTTTATTACCACGGGGAAAGCCTCATAATGCAAAATTATATTTTACCAAATCCGACCTCTTAAAACTCTAAAGAAGAAGTCATTGGATTAAGCAGATATTTCTTTCCAATTTGCATCAGTAAACTTGATTAAGTAACCAAATTACCAAACATAGGAAGTATTGCCGTACACTATTGGAACTGAACATTGATTGTCATTTCTAAGATGCTCAACAGACTTGCCACAAGATATGCGTGGTTCGGTGGTGAATTAATACAAGCAACAACACCAGGAATGGAGAGATGCACATAAATCACCAATTTTCGATAATCAAATTTACCAAATTCAGAGAGAAATTAAAGAAAAAACACTCGTGTTTAATTTGTTTACCAATCCTATCTGAAGGTCCACGAGGGTTCTTGAACAAGAAGAGAAGCAAGCGCACAGTGCGGATACCAAAACCCCGGTACAAAGAGGAAATAGCAGATTGCAACTCTCGCTCGTCGATGGATCCGCTTCGGTCTCGATCGACGGCCATAAAGCTCCTGATGACCTCGGGATTGGTGCCAGGAGGGAAGGAAGGGTAGTAGTAGGGTTGAGGAGCATCAGAATAGTAGGAGGCAGCGCCTTGTTGTTGTTGTTGCGGGTAAGGGGAGGAGGAGGGGTAACTACTGGGATAGGAACCCGAATTGTATTGCATAGGTGGAGCCGAGGGGGTGGTGTAGGTTTGGTTAGAGGATGTGGAGGGGATGTAACTCTGGTTAGAAGATGCGTACGCTCTGTACGACGCCATGAATTTCGATCAGAGAAAGAGAGAGAGAGAGAGAGAGAGATTGCTTATCACAAACAGAGGGGAGAGCCGGAGAAGAGAAGAGAAGAGAGGAGAGGAAGAAAACATGTCCACTACTACTGCTTGTTTGATTAGTACGTGTGTATAGTAGTCACTGAGAAGTGGGACCAGGTAAGAAGGAAGGGGTTAATTTCGTGGAACGCCGCAGGATTAGACCGGGTTTAGCGCGTCGCGTCTCGCGTGGATGCCAGAGAGATGAGCACGTGTCGTTGTCGGTTCCGGAATTCGGATGATGCGGTGAGCCGCGTAGACTAAGACTGGCCATTTCAGTCGGGAGCTAGAAAGTAGAAACTGAAGGAAATTCTTTAGTACACGTAACGAGGGAGAAGTACATATTTGCTTATGGATGAAGGAAACGAACTGGAACGAGGTAAATGTATTTGTTCTCTCAATGACATCTTCAGATTTGGTAATTAGCGTTTGCAGGACGAAACAGAAAGTGTCAAGAGCATTTTTAAAACTAGCTGAATACACGTAGTCACGCACATTGCATCGAATTTAAATCATTTTTATCTACAACTGCATGCATATCTTCTTCGTGATTTCAATGATATAACGTCATAGCACACAAAAATATGTTTTGCTTTTAGAATCAATTCTTGGTTTGCAATGTCTGGTTTTAATATATATTTTTGTTTTGTTTGGAATATGATTTGTTTTTTTTTTTACTTTATTTGTTGTGTAATTCTGATCAAATTGCTAACTCTGAGTTTGATATTTGCAATTGAAAAATTGAATATTTATTCTAGATCATAAAGAACAAGTTAATTAATAGACTAAGGAGTTAACATGATTTATTTATAATAATTATGTCAAGTATCGAGGGTGAAAAATAGTTATCTAGATTAATTAGAGCAGTTAGAGCACATAGAAAAATTTAACGAATTCAAATTGACATAATTAAATATCGAGAGAAGAAAAATGTGTTATGTCTGAGTATAGCGTTAAAAAAAACGGTCATGATCCAAATTATGTGCACATAATCACCATTGCTTGGGTTCTAGCCTTCTAGCAATAATTTGTTTCATGCTAGTAAGTAGTAACATACCCGTTAAGAGTTAAGACCAGTTCATATGTTGCAGAACAAAATAGAAGCTAACTAATAAAAGTAGATAGAACATAACTAACTTCATTTTAGGAAGGAAATGAACAACAACAACAAAAATAAATGAAGATATCATTGTAATGTTTGTCATCTTAATTTCTTAAACAAAACTCAATCACCCTCTTTCAAAACTTTATTTTAGGAAGGAAAGCATTTAATATTGGCTGTGTCTTTGTTTACAACCCAAGCATCCTTAGACTAATTTTTCGAAGATAATCAGGCTGAGGAAAACACACAAAAACAGAACAAAGAGATGTTAGTTAGACATCAGTTTCATTCAAAACTAATGATGCTACACAAATACCAGATCTGTTTCAACACAATGAGTCTTCAATTTATCTCCTCAAATGAGCAGCTGAAATTATTTAAAAATGAATAACTCTGAATGTTGTAAAATAATCGGTATTGTAGCAAATCACTATACGAACAACTCTCGATGATGTAACAACAGTGAAACTGCAGGAGCCCTATGCTATCCGATTCATATGAATTCAGGAACAGGAGGGGAAGGAGAGGTATGTGTGGGCCCACAAGGACAATTTAGCAATTTTGGAGGAAGGACATTTCATTCATAAATTTTGAAAGCAAGGTAGTTTACTAATTCCCCAAAATGAAGTCTTAAAATTGCATTTATCTCGGAAGACCAATACCTGATCTGCTGGCTTGACTTGTCAGAAATGTTTAGATACGTGCATTAATACATATACCAATTGGCAATTGGAAGGGCTCTTAAGGTATATAATAAGTACCTTTGCTTTTTTTGTTTGTGTGTTTTAGCACAGAGGAAATAATTGAGGAGCAAATCAAAATGGTACAGACATGCATCGAATTCGTATTCCCGAAATAATGTGGGATCACGAAATGATCAGCAGACAACATTGTTATGCTGTAAATTCGTTGGTACTGTAGCAAAATACTGTGCGAATAACACTCGATACTGTAACAGCGATAAAAATGCAGAAAAAAGCCATGGTGCTGACCATTTCAGAGAACGTGAATTCGACATGCATCCGCGTATGGCCTCCAGAGAAGTTTCTCAACAGATGAGTTCACGAGATCATTTTGGATTACGCTGCTTTACAGCTAAAATAGAGGACCCAAAATAATATAATTATATAACAATATTTCTCTCTGAAAATTAATATCTATATCTATATATATTGTTGTTGTTAAGTGGAGTACGCAATTGCCTTTTGTTTTATTGTTTCTCTTCTCTGTATCCGTACCACCGTTTGTACTGGTTTTAATTTGTGGTACTGGTTTCAATTATCTCAAAAAATTACATATAACAGAACGTGGAATATTCAACATAATGATTAACTAGTAGTATGACTTGCGTTCCGTACGAAAAAGTTAAATTTAAAATTTTTATATTACAATAATAAAATTATAATAAATCGTTTAAATAATAAAAAAATAAAAAGAGCAACTGCAAAAAAATTGCGAAAAGGTATAGTGATTTTATTTTGTTCTTGTAAAAAGAGCAACTGTAGAAATGAACAGTGACGCAACATCGCCATGAGTATATAGAATAAAATACTGTCGTATATTACATAGGCTGCCGATTTTACTTTGTTCTTGTAGAAAGTTGAGAACCGGATCCAACTAATAAAGAGATGGTCTAAATAAGAACTATACAAAATACAAAATTAATAATTAATTAAATGATCGTAATATCAACATGGGGGTGGATTTACAATTTTCTTCAGGAAACATCAGATTTAGAATTTCGTCAATAAATCTCAAATTTGAGTCATACATATACTTTTACATTCTTTTTCACTTAAAAAAATATAATTTTAAAGACACATGTTTTATTTTTTGAGCCAGTTACATAATATTCTTTTTCACTGTTAACATGAATGGTGGTCAATAATAATGTTTGATATTTAGAATGGTCATCATTGAACGAACATAAAACTTTCACTACTATAATTTTAATTTTATTATATCAAATTTATTGGACCTTTAACAGCGGTTATAGGCCTGATATTGTTACGGAGTGTTAAAAATTAGTACGATTCGATTTTAAACGTGGACCTATTATACCGAACTTTAGTTAAATGTTCTCTATTAAAATATGAAAGAAGAAATTACGAAATAGATTCTATCATCCTATCTATCTCCTTATGTTTCCATCTATATGCCAGCCAGTTTGCTATGTCCTGCCTGATTTTAAAGGTGAGTCGATGTCTTGATCTTGTTGTGGATGAGAAAATGCGGATGTTTCTCTCTTTTCACAAATCCCATATTGTTGGCAAAGCGTCAGAATCCGATTTGAACTTCTTATTTGTCTAGAAGTGAACGGTTAGAAATCCAAAATTTCGGAAAATGAGAAACAATATCGTTAATTTGAATACAACCTTGCAATGTATCAGAAAAGAAGGACATAAAGAGTACTATCATAGAAGTTGGAGGCATATGCTTATATCGCATTGTAATATTGTAAATATAACTACCTCATGCGAATTGTGCTAGCAGAGCAGCAGCTTTGAAATAGAGCAGCTCAAAGAAATAGAGTTAGTGCAAACCAATCACTATCTGTTGGAATAGATTAATTAGAATATAAGACTAGATATCGCTCTATATAAGTTGCATTGTATTTTCATTTTCTTTCCTTTCTTTTTGTAAATATGTTTTTCTAATTAATGAAATTAATAGACTTTTGACCTACTGCTCCAAATTTTTTTGTAAATATAACATAACATTATAATTCTTGGAGGCAGATATTGCTGATATAGCAAAGCTGCAGTGAGAAGATGATGGCTCTGATTTTAGATCTTCAATCTTATGCGGATGCTACATTTTCCTTTCCCTCTCTTTTTATCTTTTCATCCCTTTTTTTATTTATCTATCATTGCAGGGCAATTAAATGGCCTCTCGTTAAGTTAACTGCTGGTGGCAGTGTGATAAAAAAACTTTTTTTTACAAATGGTAATAAAAAACATTTTTTTATCATACATTAATACAAACGGTAATAAAAAAACATATATATAAATATTTACAGTATTCCATGCATATGGTACCGCACTAGTTATGCATTTTTTACTGTAATAATGCTCGGATCAATCAAATTGATTAGAAATTTATAATATTTAAATTAACTCAAAATAACATTTATTTAGCATAGAAAATTTAATTGGAGGTATTGTACGAGGACTTCCAAAAACAAAACTAGTTTACAAAATCATATTATTGAATACCAAGAGACACTCCCATACATACTTTTGCAAAGTAAATTGAATTTCGATGTACATTTGCAATGTTCTTCGGAAATAGTAACCTTCATTTTGTTAACTGAAGACTATTTTGGGGACATCTTGGGGTATCATAATACAGTAAGTGCAACCCCACACTCAGTTTTTTATTGCGAATATGCTGCTGTTCGCACAAAACCATCAATAGAGAGAAAATCACAAAGAATTCACGGGTCGGACTGTGGGCTCAGTCGGGTCGTTGTGGGCTGAGACGTGGGCCCGTCATTGTGGGGCCCACTACGTGGTGTGGTGTGGTGTGGTGCGGTGTGGTGGGGTACGTGTGATCACGGGCGCATGCACGGACGAATTTGACAGCGCACAATCTGCCACGTCAGCAAATCAATTTTTGTACTTCTTGTGGTGGAAATGGGAGAGACATTTTCAACCATTCACTCCTGGCCACAAATTTGATTCACTGCTCTGACTTCTCTACTATTATACTACTATTCTATGTCACAGGTTTCAATTTTTTTTAACTAAAATAAAAAATATATAAAATGGGTTGTAGACTTGTAGTAACATCAATGTTGTTAATAAAAAAATTATATTAAAATTTTTAAAATTAAACCCAAGCTAAAATGGTGGGGTTCGGTATGTATGATATATAAATTAAGCAAGCATATGATTAAGATTCAAAAGGCTAATAAAGTTAAATAAAAAAAGTAAAAGAAAGGAAAAAAATTTTAGGGTGTGTTTTGATGTGGATAAAATGAGACTAACATGAGTTATCAACTATTTTGACCACTATTTTATGTTTGAATGTAAATATAGCTATTTGAAAATTTTGAATTAACTCATTAACTCTTGCTATTCCAGTAATTCAATATTTTGTTGGATTAATGACTATTTCAAATTTGTAAATTAGCCTCTAATCTCACTAATCCACCGTTCCATTCAAACACACCTGCAATCACTACTACAAAGCATTATTTAAAATTAGTAAGATCCTAAAAAAGCTTAAGCAAGAGTAATTTTTTCTTTTTCTTTTTTTCAAGAACTTCACAATATTTTGTTAAGAAGTTTCTGGAAGAACATTACTAAATCTTTTCAAGTCCTCTTTGTGAAATTTGTTCATTTCTTAAGAAAGTGACATGTTATGACAAAGAAAGGAAGTGGAATGATTTTTTTGGTTATGAATCAATAAACTGAAAAAGGAAAGTGAAAGGTATATATCACCTTGCCAATATATACAGACATGAAATGATAAATAAATAAATAAATAAATAGATAAATAAATAAATAAAAGACAGGCAACTGAAAACCCAACTTCAGCTCCAGCTGCTTGATTATATATATTTTTGGATTTTATAAGAAGATCACATTTTGTTTTTGTTTTGCTGGATCATCCATAAAAAAAAGTTAAAATTGTCAAAAATTTTGTCCAATGTATCATCAAACACTCAAATAACTAGCCTATATATTATATAAGGGAGTTGATATATCCTTCCAACGATTCTAACAAAACATGTCCAGTTGAGTTCAGTTTGCATGTTGTTTTTGTAATAATGCATGTTGTTTTTTGCATTATGCATGTTATTTTTGTTATTATGCATATAATTGATCGAACGCTCCACTGAAAATAAATATCGCTACGCTCATAGTTTTGATAGCACAGAGTTGTCATTTTCTTATTGACAAACGAGTTTCATAAATAATGAGATCCTTTCTGAATCAAATTATACCATTCAAATTAAGACATCAACTGTATTTGCTCAATGACACCGCATGCCATTGCTTTTATTGCAGCATATATGTATCCGAACTAGTTCATCTCCACCCCCATAAAACTAGATAATATCTCAAAATATTACATGTATTTGGCTAAAAATTATATATCAGGCAATAAAGGAATGAGGTACGGGATTCTATAATTTTGAAATTGTATTGACCATTTAGCAGGGACGGAGCCATGTAGGCTTCAGTCGGATCACAACTCACAAGATTCCACTCAAAATTCAAAATCCACTTAGATTAATTGAAAAATAACGAAAAATGATAAATTTTTAAAGAGAAATCCATTGTAATTCAAAATTATGTTAAAGGGGACCCTATAATTCTAATTTCAACTCGTAAATTTATTAAAGAGTATCTAATCATACTAATTACTACCTAGTGTCCACTGCCGTTTTTTTTTCTGGTGACCCCACTGATATAATATTTTGGTTCTGCCACTGTCATTTAGGTCGTGGTCTAAGGACCGTCGGTCGAGTCCTGCCTAGTGTAGTGGTAATACATACAATTTTTATGCGAGAGGTCTGGAGTTCAAGTTCTAGTGGAGGTTATTTCAGGAGATTTTTTCAAGTTTATTTTTTGGTTTGGATAAATTTTCGAAAGGTCACTAAATTTTTCATGAAAATCATATTTTATCACTAGACTTCAAATTATTCATTTTCACTTAATTTATATATATATATATATATATATATATATATATATATACTAGTAATCGTACCCGTGCCAAGCAACGGGAGACATTATGAATGAAAAAAAAATTTAAATTGTGTATTGATCAAATACTATTTTTGCGTGTATCACATTTTTATAAATTATTCGATGCATATTCAATTTTATCAATTAATTGTATTAAAAATAAATGCTTGGAGAAGTGTTTTTATAATTTTTCGCACGTATTTATCTTTCAACTACATAACAATATGACATATACATGCACTGCACAACAATTTCATTTGGACAATGATTCTCTAGATATCACCGATGTGTTATCAACATAAATATAAGAAAGAAACTGATCCAGACAACTTATGAAATAACACACAAGTAAAATCCCAAAAAACAAATAAAGTGTCACAATCAAAATTATCACATGAGCTTAATTATTTAGTCTTCTTCAAAGATACTAACATAAGAAAAACTAAAGAGAAAAATGCTAGAGGCACATCTGCTAAGAAATGAAACACTTCATAAGAAATAGAGCATGTTACACTTTACCAGCATTAGTCATCTTGTAGAACCTCCTGGTACACTACATTGGACGTGTAAACACCTGGTTGCGTTACTTTACTAACAGGCCTAATCAAAACTTTTGTATTCCTACGGGATGTCCCTCTTGATAACGCCACGTATAGTTGTTCGTGCGAGAATACCGGTTCATGTAGATAGACGCCAACATGCATAATCGTTTGTCCTTGAGCTTTATTTATCATCATTGCAAAGCTAAGACGGATCGAGAACTGCTTTCTCTTCATCTTGAATGGGAACATATCATTGTCTGATGAACAGACTGGAATCCTAGGCAAAAACACTCTCTTTCCAACATGTTCACCAACCCCTATTTCTACGTCTATCACATTTCTTTGGAATGCTCTACAAACCAATCTGGTACCATTGCATAGTCCATTCGCAGGGTCGATGTTGCGCAAAAATATGATCGGGCATCCTAGTTTCAACTTCAATAAATGAGGCGATAGGCCACCCGGCATCAAAGAGTTCAAGAATTCTGTCGGGTAGTTGCTATTGTAGTCATCCTCAGCAGAATCAAAATCGTAGTATATGTGTTCCCCTTCGGAGAACCTATCGATCATCTTGTTATTAATATCGTCAATATACTCATTTTTTGTTGACAATATCGTCCTGAAAATCATGTATTCTGATGATCTTGCCTGCATGAATAAAAAAAATCATGAAAGCAGAGCCACGTAATATCTATTTTTGTCACCTTAAAATGTATAATTAAAAAAACACTCACAATATGAAGAGCTGGATATATTGCATCGATGAGCTTCTCCATTGACTTGCTGGCATCCGTATAAAGGATTACCATGTCATCGGGTATCTAAATAAAATTTGGATCCACTACTTCCTCTTTTCCATCTCCAATACGCAACAAAAAAGCTCAAAACCAAGGGTCTGACCGGGCTCTCATATTGTGAGTCAGTCGCATCTTCTTCATGGAGGTCCACAGAGGCGACATGCGTAGGTTGAAATCAACTATCTATGCTCGAGTACCGTGCCTTACGACCGGTAGCACCTGTCGAAAATCACCTCCAAACACCATGATTTTTCCACCGAATGGTAGATTACAATCTGTAATATATCGCATTATTCGGTCGAATGCCTCAGCCGCTTGTCTCTTTGTCATGGATGCCTCATCCCAGATCAACAATCTTGCATGTCGAAGAAGTTCTGCAACTCCGCTTTGCTTTTTAATATTGCACATGGAGTTGTTCTCCAGTTGGAGAGGAATCTTAAAGCGAAAGTGCTTTGTTCCACCTCCTGGTGAAGCAGTAGCAAGTGCAATGAGTCCACGAGAACGAACCTTTGCTAATAATGCTTTCGGTCGTTCTATTGTTGTTTCCTATCATTCCATGTGAAGTACATCGGGAAATCTTTATAAAGATATCGCCTTGCATGAGGACTGTCCTTATTTTTCTCAAAGAAAGCAAGCAACATTGACCTATCGAAACCTCCTCTGCGAGCAACTGCAGGCAATGGCTCATTTGCTCTGAAATGGATAAGTTGTTGATTTGGAAGATGAATCTGCAGTGCTATCACCGAAAGATGAATTTCAGTCATCGAAAATCCAAACATTTGCCAAAATGCCTCGGGAGGTGATATCCAACGTGCATCTTGAAAATCCTTGATCTCGTTAATCTCACGATCGTCATCATGTTAAATATTAACTTTCGACTTATCACGTCCTTTGTAGACATACTTAAAAACATACTTCAAAGATAATATGCTCGAACACATCTCCACGTTGAGATGACAATTAAACATCATTAACAACTTTGGATTGTATGGGACAACCCATCTGTTATCTAGCCAGGATTTTCGCACATTAACTCCACGCCCATTGTCCCTTCTTTGATATATCGGATATGAGTTGTCTCCCTGAAGGGTTGACTCATTGAATTGTTTTAGAAAATGAAATCTGCATCGTTTGGGATCACCTTGCATGCAAGGACAATTAGGGTTTAGACTTCCACAAGGTCCATGAAGCATGTGAGTAGCAACCAGCTTGTTCAACATAGGATATTTTTTTGGGTTGGGGATTTCAGCTGACACAAGTTGGTCGTATTGATCTGGATTCGTTAGCTTGGAACCTACATCAAATTTTGATAAAGAGATTGTATAAATTGTTCTCTTTAACTACAAATGCAAATAAATATCTACATAGTAGTAAGTAAATGAAATGTCAAAAAAATCGAAAATAATTTGTACATGCTGTCATGAGTATCAGAAAATGTGCATGTGGCAATCCTCGTTTTTGGAACTCAATGGTGCAAGTCCATGCAATAACATGTCCGAGGACATGCTTCTTGAAGAGCTGGTCTTTGAGTGCCTCAAGTTTGGCTTTGAAGATGCGAGCCACAAGATCGAGGCGATCCTGCGATTGTTGTCCTGCCAAAAGCTCAGTCGAAATTTCGTCCCATTTCGGATTACATGTCATTGTCATAAATATATCTGGCTTGCCATATTCGTGAAATAATGCCATGGCATCCATATAGCGCTTTCGCATGTCACGAGATCCCCCGATGAATGAAGAAAGCAAGACAATTTGTTGGCCGACTCTATTTGATCGTGTTTCTCCAGCATTGATGCTATCTACTAAATCTTGATAAAGATTTTCTCGTATTTTGTCTTGGTTCCTCTGATGGAAAAACAAACGATACGATTCGTTCTTGATGTATGTATCCACACTAAATTGTTGCAGCAGTCTTCCGCCCAGCTAAAGAAGGTTAGGATCTTTGCGTATATGAAACTTGTATGCATAATATTCGCGCATTGATACTATTTTCCTTGACCTCCGTGAAGATGATTCTAATATAAGTAAATAATTACACGTCAAGACGCTATAATCAACTTTGTTAGTTTACTATATTTAATATGAAGAAACAAATTTGTAACAATCATACCTAAATCATTTTCTTCGTTGTCATCTCCCTGATCTGTGATTATTGCTCCTTTTCTTGCTATATTATTGTGCCAGCCAGGTTCTCCATTGGGAAAAAATAAAGGATAACATAACAGATCATAGCATCCACCATATGCGTGAATTTGTTCAGAATAACTTTGCTGCCCATAAATAATGATACTTCTATTAAATGCAGTAATGTTATCATTACCTTTAACCCAGATTGCTGCAACCTAATTACATAATGGAATAAATTAACAAGGAACTACGGGAAAATAATAATCTTCATAAATAGTAAACATGATACCTCATCTGAAGCAGGCTTGTTGTAGGTTCTTTGGTCAAGATGGACTGAGGCATTCAATGCAACTCTATAATTGTCGAGCGGTCCAGCTCACCAAGGAGTCTGAATGTCTTCACATAGGAATTGCTCGCAAGAATACCCGTCAGCCTCTGAACAATGGGTCGTTCTAGAGAGCGCTTAGCACGAAGTCTAAGTTCAATTTCTTTCTGGCCATCGTAAAAGTAATGTTGCAGATACCTATGGGTACCATCTCTGAGAATTAATTGATCCAATTTGTGATACACTCCTCCATTAGCACGAAAGGTGTACACTCCTGATCTCATGTTGGTCGTTGTCTCATCTAACTTCACCCCCATTGAAGCAAAGGAGAAGTCAGTGTTGTACTAACGCACATCATGCCTGAATTTTTTTCCATATTTCTCTTGCGTTGTAAAGAGCTCAAGTAGGTCATCGAGGATATTCGAAGGTGCTAGCAGCGTCTTGCCAGTCATGCAACAGAAAGACGGGACTTCATATTCAATTTTTTTTTTCCCCACAGTGAGGACAATTTGGCTGCTTTTTTGATATATGATGCTCTGCTGGTAGGCCATCATATATAAAATCATACGGATCGAATTGAAGGTTAGAATCATTTGCACTTTGATCTGCATGGTCAACCACGAGTATATTATTTTTTCTATTAAAGAAAACATAGGAGAATCGCATATGAAATGAATAAATTTAACATTTTTACCATATGAAGTGTTTGACATTGTGTTGTCACAGCTTAAGTTGTCCATCCGGCTCTTCTAAAATGATTTGAGAGGAATATATTCTTTTGCGTTTACTTTGTGGCATCTAAAAAATAATAATAATTCACACATTGTCCGTTTGATTGAAATAAAACTTAATTAATTATTGACCATTAGACTAAGTACCACTTGGCGCAACAAAACATTGACTAATATTTTCATCTCGTTCCACTAATATGCGCACTTCGGATCGTCTGTTCTCTGGCATTTACAACAACAAAGAAAAATAATTTGTCAAAAATAAATAAATAAATTATGCATGATTTTGAAAGCCCAAAAAAAGAGTGATCAGGAACAAAATTAAAAATAATTTTTGGTGCCAAATTAGGTAATGTCACTGAATACTGATTTGGAATGTCGCTGGAAGGGTATTTTCATCTCGTTTCATCATCGACACGAGTGGTAGCTATTTTTTCTCGTCGAGCCTACAAGATTCTATCTCTATTTCGAGCATAATAAGCATTGCACCTCTTTCTTTACTCTTCATCTTGATTTTGATCATTGTCACGGGTGGCAGCTCTTTTTTCTCGTCTAGCCTACAAGATTCTGTCTCTATTTCTAGCATAATAATAATTACTCTTCTTTCTTTCCTGTTCATTCACCATCCTATAAAGATTTACTGAAAATTAGATTTGCTACAAAAATTGCACAAGTTTCTTGTTATTTGTTATTTGCAAATAACAAATAAAATAATCGTTGCTCCCATTTAGACAATATCTTGTTGATGTATATGCCACATTTGCTTGTTGCTCAAATACTATTTCTGCGTTTATCACATTTGCGTGAATTAGTCAACACATAATTAATATTAATTATTGAACACATTTCCGAAATTATGTTTAAATACTATGAGAAGCAAGAGAAATTTTTATGTTTAAATACTTGTGCAATAGAATCATTCCATTCAATAATCACACGCATCATACAATAACACAGGGTTGTTAAGAAATTGCAGAGGAAGTTTTTTTCAATACATGTTACATTATTAATTATACAAGTGGTGGAATATAATATTTTTCACTGGAAATGATTATAATTGTTAAGAAAAATGCCTTAATTTCACCTATCACAAGATTAATCGTTTTTTGTCAAAATAAATAAATAAATTATGCATGATTTTGAAAGCCCAAAAAAAGAGTGATCAGGAACAAAATTAAAAATAATTTTTGGTGCCAAATTAGGTAATGTCGTTGAATACTGATTTGGAATGTCGCTGGAAGGGTATTTTTGTTCAAGGAAAAGGTAAGACTATGACTGAATGAAGGTCTCCATTCCTTAGGTGCATTATTAGATATTATAGATATGTGCTGAAAAATAATGAAACTGTGACTAATTTTTGAGAGAACTCGGTAACTAAAAATAAATAATTCAAAGTCAGTGATCTCCTAGAAATTTACTTTTTTATATCATAAAACACCACAAATTCACTTCTTATTTATATAATATATATACATGTGTGTCAAAATTTAAAATTCAAACCGTTGATTTTAGTTATTTTCATTAGAAATGTAAAACTTTATAATGTTTTAGTTTATTTTTATATAAAAAAATGAATGTATTAATTAAACTATACGAAGGTACAAGTATGGCAGATCAGAGAACTTGACATCTCTTTGCACATGACATGACTACTAAAGCTTCTTCCTTGAAGCAGTGAAACTATTGATTTTTGGAAACATGTCAAATTCTATACAATACTTTATTTCTGATCCTATCTATCTCTACATTTGCATATTGAAGATATTTTTTTAAGTCAAATATCTTCTTGTGTTACATTTAGTATATGTCGGCACTCGGCAACAACATAATAGGAATAGTTAACACGGATTACTTTATTTTACTTTGTCAGGCAAGATATAATATATGCTGAAATAGTTCATTTCCATCCCCACATTGAAATTAGATATTTAATCTCTTAAAATAATAAATGTAATTGGCTAAAAAATATTTATGGATCAAGAAAGAGAGGTACAAAAAAAATTTATATAAAAATAAGGGTCAAAACTATTTAAATTTAAATGACATAAAATCTTTTCATTCGAAACTTATGACCTCTCACAGAGATGTTGTTTCTCTTATCAACTAGGCTAAGAGCTAATTTTAGAAAGTATATAATAAGTTACAAATTTACATGCATACAAGCTTGTTCTTCTTGCATAGTCTATTTCATGTTTGTTTAATTGACAGTTTATATTAACTGTTATGTCCTTTTTTTACATTTGTCTGATCTCTTTTAATGACAGTAGCAATTAGTTTTTGTACATGTCTCATATTGTCTTTTGTTGTGATTGTAAACTGATCTGGCATAATCAAAGAATTTTTCTTTTTGAAACATCTGAACTGACTACTGCATTCTTTGTTTTTTAGAATGGCTCCAATGAAACAAGTTTTTGATGTACAAAATCACAAATTCAGTTTTCTTTTTGATAAATGCATGCCATAGTTTAAAATTGAAATAACAAATTCATACTATTGATCTTCTTTATTTTCAATAGAGATGTATCCGCATAAATTTTATAAATTTTAGAATTGATCTTCTTTATTTTATATTATTTTATAAAATTAGTTGTTAATTAGATAATTCAGTTTTGACACCTTGATCTAGCATAAAATGAATTTCAAAACTCAAAATGTAATTTCCATGTATTTATTTCCCATTATATTGAATCAATATTTTAGATTTGTTATTTGAATTATAAATATTAAAAATATAAATGACAAAGTTAGTTTGTGATACTTTTTGACACAAAAATGCTTCTGTCTCTCCTTGTTTATTTTATACTATTGTGCCTTGTTAGATAATGATTATGGCGTCTAAGAATTAACAAGTCAGTTTTGCATCTGCAATTGGGGTTAAAATGAATTCTGATGACCAAATAGAAACATTTTCTCATGTGTTTATATTATTCTAACATTCTTGACCATATTTTTTTACAAATAAAATCTACTGTTTGCAAGCAGAAATAGATGGGATTTTTGTCAAGTACTGATAAACAAAATAGAAAAAAGAAAAATCTACGGTGTCCATGTTTTGCCTCTGAGATGCTTCAAAAAGGAGGGCCCTCTAAAGTCAAAGCGTGGATCCCGCACAAGATCCGCGCGTCAGTAACAACGGAGAAACTGGAGGTAAAACACGGAACAATATATCAGCGTCCTAAAAAATGATTAAGTATAGAGACAGTTTGATTGCTTGTTTGCCTTTTTGTACTCAACAACCCTAGCTGCTAACTTAATTTCAATACAGTTCGCTATAATAAATTAAACAAAAGTAATATTAATTTCCTTAGGCTGGTTCCACCAAATTATGGATTGGTGGTTAGAAAAATCCTTTTATGATCTAGTTGTCACAAAGGTGTGTAGTGACTATACTCTCCTGGAAACCAGCCTGGTTTATTAATGATATTTTTTAAAGCAACCATATCTATTATCTCTTTTTAATTCTGCACATGGCTCAGAAAAATACATCACTTTCTGGTGGTACACTCATACCATTACTTGCCTCATGCTCTTAATAATTTGTTATGATGTTATCTAATCATTTAAAAGCCTATTTTCCTCAAAACTATTAATGAATTGTTATGAGGGGTGGTTTAGAATTAGAAGTTTGTAAATTGGGGGATACCTCTCTTCATAAAACATGGAATATAGGCAACAATTTCCAGTACATTTGATGCTTTTCAAGCCACTACAACAAGTGTAACTAAAATATGACATTAATTAAAATATGTTGGTCCCAAATACAATGTAAGCCATTAAGTTCTCATGTGATCACAACCAGATTCTGGTCAAGAAAAAAATGTGACCATACACAAAGACCTCTTGACCGTACAACTGTTCTTCCCACAATTACCATTTTGCCCCTGTGTTGTTAGTTTAATGAGATTAGAGTTTCTTATGTTAATTTAATCAAATCTTAATCCGTGAGTGCAGTACCACCTAAGTACAGATCCTTAGAAAATTTGCCCCTAGTATAGGTTTAAACTGGCAGCCTCTGTGGATCAATTGGGTTACAATATTTCCGATATATTTTTTATCTTAAAATTGACATATTTTTGAAAGTAAATCTAGCAAAGGTGATCAAGACATAAATTTTTGTGAGTAATCATAGGTTCAAAATACAACATAAGAAATTTAAGTTGATTTGAACTGTTAATAAAATACAATATTAAAAAGTAAACAAATAAAAATTTTAATACAATATTAAAAAATAAACAAATAAAATTTTGTTATGACATAATTTATAATTTAATGACTTCCATAGAAATTTCATGTTGTCCTCAATAATTTTGTAGATTAAATTTTCAAATACATATTATGTAGATAGCTTCTGTATGAAATAGCTTTAAAGTCCAACTTCAAGTTTTTAATAAATTAAACTATCCCATAAAATAAATATGGGCTATCCAAAAATAGGTATTATCCATGTTAGAGCATGAAAATTATATTTAAGAGCTCAAAAAGGTGGGATATAAAATCCAAGGAAGAGAATTTGCTGCTCGTCTGTGTGGCGAGTAGGACCCGCTTGTCCAGATCTTACCGTCCAATTTAAATGGACGATCGTGATTTGATTTGAGAATAAGTATTATGATATTTTAGAACCGCGAAATAAAATTTGGGTTCAAATTTTGATGGATAAGATCGGCGAGCAGCAGATTTCATTACAAAATCCAAATATGCATTTACAAATCTAAAAGCAATCGAAATTTAAATCACTTAACCTATGGACCCATTACGTAAGAGAACACACAAGTAAAATTAGCCATAAGGCCATATATAACCCACAATTTTAATCATTTCAAGGGTAAAATGGTCCTGTGTTTGTTTTGTCTTTTTCTTCTTTTTGAATCCATGAAACGCCATGCCTCTCATGCCACCTTTTAGCGCTCCCGTGGTTTTTTTTTGCCCTTTCTCTCTTTCTCTCTTTCCTCCTCACCTCTTCCCAGATGAAGAAGCAAGGTTGTGAGATAGAAGCTAAGAACATAAACTACCACATAAAGATCTGCAAGAAAGCTCATCCATTGAAAATATGGAGTAGAGATGAAAATGAAGATGATAAAGGTGACACAAATGAACAGAGAAATATCTCAGCCTCAGGCAAATGCAACCAGCAAAGCAATGTTGATAACAAGCACCAGAAGAACAAACATAGAGTGAGGAAAGTTTTGAAGAATGTCAGCTGCCATGCGAAACCAAGAGAGATCCTTGCAATCATGGGCCCAAGTGGGGCCGGCAAATCAACCTTGCTGGAGATCTTGGCCGGCAGGGTCACTCCCTCGACCCCGCCTGAGATCATGGTTAATCAGAAGCCCATCGACCAGGCCTTGTTTAGGAGGGTATCCGGATATGTGACACAGATGGACATCTTGTATCCTCTGCTCACAGTATGGGAGACCCTCTATTTTAGCGCGCGTCTGAAACTAGGAACACGCTATCCTACCGAGAAAATCATTTCTCGGGTGGAGAAATTGATCCGGGAGCTGGGGTTGGTTAAGGCGGTTGATACCAGGGTGGCATCAGTGTCGGGAGGAGAGCGAAGGAGGGTCTCAATTGGGACTGAGGTTGTGCACAGCCCTCAGGTGCTCATTTTAGATGAGCCGACCTCCGGCCTAGACAGCGCTTCTGCATTGCAAATTGTTACCTTGCTCCAGACCATGGCTGTGAAACATGGCCGCACGGTTATACTAAGTATCCACCAGCCGGGAGCCCGTGTTGTCAGTCTTTTCGGGTCTGTTTTGTTACTAGCCAATGGAACCGTGGCTCACCATGGAACTGTTGACCAGCTGGAAGCCCGTTTAACCACAGCCGGTTTGACCGTACCGGCACATTTCAATGTTGTGGAATTTGCAATTGATTCCATTGAGGCACTATCTTACCACCAACCTAAAAAGGAAATTCAAGGAGAGCGAGAGTTTTCTGATGAACCACACCTACAAGTTTCTAAAAGAGACAGGTGTACTCTTCAACAGCTCTTTCAACTCCACAAGGTGGCAGATGAAGACTCTCTCTCTGCTGTTGTGGCCACGGCCGGTACCAGTACGCAAATTCACGAATATGCAAATTCCTGGTTCCAAGAGGTATCAATACTAACGCATCGATTTGTCAAGAATGTGTGCCGGACACGACAATTGTTCACTTGCCGTATTGTTACCATGCTTGTATCCAGCCTCGTGCTCGGTTCGATCTTCTACAACTTAGAAGAGACCAAAATCATGGAGAGAGTTGGTCTCTTTGCATTCATACTTACATTTCTTCTCTCTTCAACAATAGAGGCCTTACCGATATTTTTACAGGAGAGGGAAATTCTCATGAAAGAGACCTTGTCAGGTAGCTATAGAATTTCATCTTATGTCACAGCCAATTCTCTAGTGTTTCTTCCTTTTCTAGCTGTTCTAGCTCTATTGTTCGCTGTTCCTGTGTACTGGCTCGCTGGTCTATATCGGGATTTCTGCGCATTTGCATACTTCCTCTTGCTCATATGGTTGATCTTATACACCGCAAATTCGGTGGTAATTTGCTTCAGTGCAATGTCGCCGAATTTCATTGTAGGAAACTCCATTATATCTGGAGTGATGGGGTCTTTCTTTCTCTTCTCAGGTTACTTCATCACAAAAAAGGCAATGCCAGGATTTTGGGTATTCATGCATTATCTATCTCTATTCAAGTACCCCTTTGAAGGGTTCCTAGTGAATGAATTCTCAGGGGAGAACAGGTGTGTGATGTATGAAATGGGGGTTTGTGTGCTGCAAGGAGAAGTGGTACTGAGAAGAGAAGGGATGGGGGGCAAGGGAAGCAGATGGAAGAATGTTGGAGTTATGATTGGGTTCATTTTGGGGTACAGATTGCTGGCCTATGTGATACTCAGGTGTAGGTTTAGATGTGCACAGAAGGGGGGACTTAGGAAAGCTCTCTCTTCAACTTGATCGCAGAGTGAATGGAGGCAATCTTTTATTAATCCTTTTTTTCTCTAATATTTTTGTGGTAATGGTTTTTGGTTTTGTTGCTGTCTACTATCATACTGTTAATTGTCATCTAATGTTATACTGAAGCTTGATCAATAATTAATTATAATATAAAAATTGGAACTTTCTAT
This sequence comes from Eleocharis quinqueflora, assembly GCA_964058865.1. Lineage (NCBI taxonomy): Eukaryota > Viridiplantae > Streptophyta > Magnoliopsida > Poales > Cyperaceae > Eleocharis > Eleocharis quinqueflora. The sequence continues at coordinate 22,891 of CAXKVX010002624.1, forward strand.
AGTTTTCTGTAAAATCCTCTTGTATGTATCAAATTCCTTCACATCATTTCTTGACTTTTTCGTTTTTCAATTTGTCTTCTACATTATTTTCTAGTATCATCAGCAAGAATTAAAATTGCATGATGATAGGCTGGTATGACATCTTGCCTGTAATGCACCCAATCTATTGATTAATTTCTCGGCATGAACAACTAATTCAGAGATGCAATCTCTTCAATTACATCAAACGACTTTAAAAGAGAAAATTTGAAAGTGGAACTCAACTGGTTTGAATCAGTACCAGTCAGATTTTGAATATAAGCTCAGTCCTTGTAGATGTCCTTAAGTTGCAATCATTAATATTGTCATCTTTATTCTGTTTTGTGACATCTGCCTGTGAATAGGAAGCTGTTATTTATTTATTTATTTTAAATAAAGACGGAAGCTGTTGAACTTGGAACACAAGGGAGAAAATTAGAAAGAAAAAAAGGGGAACAAAAAAGAGGAAAGGATGCCATCTGCTGTATCAACCACAACATGGAAGAAGGGTTAAATCTTAATACCATTGGATTTGCAGTTTTACATCTCTAGAGGCTTTGACGATGTACTTCCAATTTTACAAGGGTAAACAAGATATAATGAAGATTTCTAGGATACAAATGAAGTTGTCTCTTAAGAACATACAATTTGTTCAGGAAAAGATAAAATTTGCAGTCACAGGACCCAAAAATCAGTGGTTGTATCAGCTATGGTTGCTGTCGAACTTCCTGCTCAGATCAAAACTTACCAGACCTGTATAATACAACAAGGATTTAAACCAATTATCAGCCAATAATCAAGCACATGGCTAAATGACCTTACTATGACAGTTTCTCTTTATATTGTGCTTCCTTCTGGGTTTTGCAGTATGATACTATGATGTCTTTGATTTTGTTAATTCTCTGCTCCAGTGAACTCCAGTACCCAAGAATCAAATCTTCTTGGCTCTGTACCAGTCACCACATGTACTGGTACGTACTGGTATTTTGCCAGTATGATGGCAACGTGGCTCAACTGGATTGAATCTGACCTTAAATTCAAAACCACTTGTGCCATCACGCCACTAGCTTATCAACATTATGCTCTATTAATGCGCAACTATCAAGTCCTTTGGAGAAGATTTAGTTAACCAAAAGATTGTTAAAAGAAGCCAATATTTGGATAAAAATTCACCTTCTTGACAGAGAAATAAACAGATCAACTACAGAAAGTAGCGCGTTGCATTTGCATACATCTTTTTCTTTTCCTTTTCCATTTTGTCTGCCTCCTAAAATTTTAGCGCTCAATCTCCATCAGTTTTTCTACTAAATGCGGAGGAATTTGATTTCGTTTGTTCGTTTCGTTTCGACAATCATAGGAAGTTGAAAGGCCTCTAAACATCAATAACACCAACTCATGGAAGCATAGTTGTAAGCCCAGAAACCCAACTGTGTATACCCATTTATGGCCCATTATGGTATCAACCCAAGCATAACTAATTAACTATCCATTTATTTATTTAATTATTTTTAAACTGATGTAATCACAACCGTTGATTACAATATAAACTTGTCTATAATCCATCACTACTACTACGCACGCTATCTTTTCTTGCTCTTTCCTCCAAACAAAAGAATCCACGCCTAGCGCTGTCACCAAATTGGAATCCATGGCAACCAAACCCTAAATGCCATATCACCACATCTCAACTAAGCCCCTAAAACCCCGAAATCTCTCTTCCCTCTTGTCCCTCTTCAACCACTACCTCTCTCTAGGTTCTATCCTCTCCACGCAATCTGTTCATGCGCACCTCATCAAAACCGGTCTAAAAAACCATACTCTCCTTTGCAACCACCTCATACACCTTTATTCAAAACATGGTTCCATACAATCGTCTTTAAATTGCTTCTGTGAGTTATCAGTGAAGAATACTTTTTCATATAACATTGCATTAGCAGCTCTTGCCAATTGTGGGCGTTTTCAGGATGCAAGGCACCTGTTTGATGAAATGCCTGAGAGAGACACAGTCACATGGAACACTATTATTTCGATGTGTGTCTCAAGTGGAGATTTTGATGAGGCATTTATGCATCTATATCAGATGCGGGTTCTTGGTTTGCAGGTTAGCGGATACACTTTGTCAATTGTTGCTTCCAATGTTTTTTCTCAATTACATGCGAAGGAATTGCATGGGGTTGCAACTCGTAGCGGGTTCAATTATTCGAGTAATGTGGTTCATAATTCAATTATTAGTATGTATGGCCGAGTTGGTCTTGTAGAACATGCTGTTCTTGTGTTTTGGGATATGAAAAACTGTGATTTGATTTCTTGGAATTCTATGCTTTTGGTTTATAAAGAAGCTGGCATGAAAGACCAAGTTTACGAGTGTCTTCAGTTGATGCGTGATAATGGGTTTCAGGTCGACTGTTTCACCATTTCAACAGTACTAAGTCTCTGTGCTGATACAAAAGATTTGACATATGGTGAGAAAATATTGGCTCTTAGCTTCAAATTAGGGTTTAATCAGAATTCCGTGGTCTCAAGTTCTATTATTGATTTGTATTGCAATTGCCGGAGATTAAACCTTGCAATAAGGATTTTCAAGGATATGCCCATATTGGATCCAATCCTTTGTGATTCCATGACAGCATGTTACACCCGCTTTGGGCTAAGAGAAGAAGCGTCAAATCTGTTCATATCAGCTTTAAGGATTGGTGTTAAAGTGACAGAATTCACTATAGCTGGCATCTTAAATTTGATTTCTAGTTTTGGTTATGAAGAAGCTGGATTTCAGATGCATTGTTTTGTTTGCAAATCAGGTTTTGAATCAGATCCAGTTGTCTCATGTGCTCTTGTTGATATCTATTCCAAGATAGGTTTAATAAATGGTGCCATGGAAATCTTTGAAAAGGCTTATTATATTAGGGATTTGGTCACATGGAATACAATTATCATGGGTTTGGCCAGAAATGGAAGGGGTAAAGAGGCCCTTGGAGTGTTTGAGAAAATGTTGAAAAGAAACACATTGCCGGATAAAATTACATTTCTTGGGGTTCTTTTAGCATGTCACAATGAAGATTTGATAAGCGAAGGTGGACAAATTTTTTCATTAATGGAAGATAAATTTGGTGTTTTCCGTGAATTTGAACACTACATGTGTATGGTGGATTTAATGGGTAAAGCAGGGAGATTTTGTGAGGCGATTGATATGATTAATCAAATGCCTTATGAGGCTAACTGTGCAATTCTTGGCACACTTCTCGAGGCATGTTGGGTTCAAGGTAAAATAGACTTGGCTGAAACAATTGCAGCAAATATGGTGAAACTAGAGACTAAGGCTTGGCTTCCTTATGCTATTTTGGCACAATTGCACGGTGTTATGGGTAAATGGGAGCGTGTTGCCGGTATTTGGAGATTAGTGGCTGAACGAGGGATAAATAAAGATCAAGATTTTAGCTGGATTTGCGTTAGGAACCATGCTTATTGTTTCGATTTGTGTGAAATATTGCACTATGGAGGAGCTGATACATATAGGATGATAGAACTGTTACAATGGGAACTGGAGCTTGACTGTAAGGAAATTGACTATATTTGTTTGTAACAAATACACTTGTAAATACCAATTTTAGGATTTGGTTCCGCTGATTGGTTGGAATTGTTTTTCATTTCATCACTTATTCTGAAAAGGTCAAGATGGAAGATTTTATTTTGGAATTTGTTAATTATTTTACAATTCGCTGTGAGATTTTTATAGTGTTGCACATCTCCATTGTAAACACTTTTCTTCTAATAAACCATGTATTTCTGATATCTATTTTTAAGTCAAACAGAGAAGTTTCTCCACAAATATTAAATACAAGGAAATTATAAGATGAAATTTATCACACGAACCATGTGCTGATGCTTAAGCTTTTGACATATAGAAGAAAAAACTTTGGTTGCTTTCTCTTGTTAAAATGGACAAAACACTTCATTAAATACAAAAAATATACATCCACAATATGTCAGCCCCTAGATATGTAATTCTATTGGAGGGGTGTAAAACTGTCTTGACTTGATGGATTGTAACTTGTATTTGTTTCTTCAATTGAAACATGTACGATGTTTTGGTACTTTTTTCTTATAAAAAAGAAAAGAAAAGAAATTAAGAGAGAAAACTGGAAATCACGTTTATTGGGTCCACTTCTAGACCCTTAACTAAATTTAAATTCGTCTTAATTATATTTTTCCTTTGAAAAGTTTGTCCTTATTTTTTTTAGTAACAAGTATATATCCCAAGGAGCTTTGCACAAAGTGCAAGCCAATTACAGTCAGCATAGCCCCAAATTCTATCTGCCAAAACAATGATTTCTCAGCAGGAAAACCACTTCACATTCTCAAACCCAATTCATGATGCTGCCAATCAATTATCAGAAGTCGAGTTACATGGATGGTCTGCAGAAACCATGGGTCCAGTTGAGAATCAAGCAATTAAAAGAGAACATCAAGAAAAAGAACATGATATGTTTGAATTATCACTAAGAGATATTGTAGTCAACTTTCCAAGGATTTTGAATTACCAGCAAGACATGGATAAGAGAGTTGCAGAAGTAGCAATTACTAAAAGGAGAAAATCCAAAAGTTCATCGATTTTCAAAAGTATTACAAGAATGTTTGGAAAGAGGGTAAAATCCTAACACTGGTTGCTGCATCAAGGTAAATTAGCTTCAGAGCTGCTTCATTTGATTTTTGGTTAGAACGGAGGTGCTAAAAGGAGGCATAATTTATAAAAATTACAAAATTTGTACGGCTTTAAGTTCTGAATTATTGGTAGAATATGGTGACTACGAAGAGGATAGCAAAGTGAGTACTGGCACATTACTGTGGCTGTAGCAGCAGTAACCAGATGAAGCCTATGATATTCACCAGTATTACAAGAGAGTCGCTAAACTACTAATTTTAATTTTCTTTTACTGTGTTGATTTTTCGATATTTGAAGATGATGAATTACTTTTGTATGTGCAGGAAAAATTGTTCCAACAGCAATATTCCACCATGTTGTGGTCGCATTGACATAAGACGTCTTCTGAGACATGAAACTAAAAGGAAAAACAAAATTTCCATATGATGGCCATTATGATATTTTTTCCTTCAGTGTGCTGACAAAAATAATGTATTCAGTCATTAAATTCTCCAATTTTAGTTTGCATATTTCAGATTTTTCAATTCCAATGGATTAGTGGGATATTATTTGGCGTTTTTGTGTTTTCACTTTGTTGATTCTTTTCTTGCTGAGAGTATAAATATATCCTTTGTAAGATACATGTACTATATTTGATTATTGTCCGAAATTCAAAGATCATTAGGCATTAGAAGATCTCAACCAGACAAATTGATACTATTATACGAGACATCGGATATCATGTTATAGTAACTAAAGTAATGGATGTAAATGAATGCTACAATCTTTTCATTAACTGCATTCCTTTGCACTTCGATCTTTCTGTCTTTGTAAGTAAAAGTACAAAAAAATGTTGCTGTCGATATACATGTTACTGGTTTTTGTACATTAAAATGCTCTAAGGGATTGCAGACTCGGTACAACAAGAAACTCACTCAAAACTAAACAAAAATTTGGTAGCATCAGAAGCTATCTTTGCCAAACAATCATAGCAGAAAACATCTTGCAGTTTCACTATATGCAATATATTTCTTTATTGAGAAACACTATGCAATATTTGAATAACAATTTCAGGAACTTGCAACTAAAAAACAGGAAGGTGATAGTGAACACTATTAAATCATCAGCGAAAATTACAATTACCACCCGTTCATTTAATCAAAGAAGGTTAAACCGAGTAAAAAGAAAAAAAAAACTGATTACTTGTTACAATAACAAAAACTTGAGAAGAAAAAACAGTAAGAATAGATAATGTTTCTATGATGCATAAAAAGAGTGACATAAAAACAACGTTTCCCCCACATAACTATAGAATATTAAGCTTTAATTAGTTGGCTTGGCGAATCTCATGTCTATCTGGCTTTTGAAAAAAAAGCGTATTGTCATTGACACATGTTATTGTGTCTTTATTTAACAAGATAATAGATTGTCCTAAGCGTTTAATAATATATATAGATAGTGTTTACTTGATCTTTGGCTTTACGACGGCGTCCCTGTCTATCTAACTTTTGAATTAAAAAATATATTGACACTTGTTATTGTGTCTCTATTTAACAAGTAATAGATAGTCCTATATGCCCTGATTATAGTACCTTCAGTAAGCATGTCTCTATTCTCCATTTTGAGTTAAAAAAAAAAGAAAGAAGAAATTGCAGGTCTTCTTTCAGCCTTCTAGAAACCCCCAGGGAAATAAAATAAAAGAGATTCCAATTTTTTTCAAAGTTTTTGGTTACACCCAGCTTAATGATTTTTGAAAGAAATTCTGTATATATATATGCATCAACAGAACTTGGTACCAAGCTGATTAGGTTCAGTATTTCTTCTATTAATATATTAACAAATGGCATCTACCATTCAACAAGAAAAACTGGCTTCTGGCCAAGAAGACCAGTTCAGTTTCTCGGGGAATCAATTACCGGAAGTCGAGTTCCATGCATGGACAACACAAGCAACAACACTTAAGGTACACACATTAGACGATGAAGCACATGGAGGTCAACTTATGCAAACAACTCTCGGTTTAGCAAAAGAGGTGCCTGAAGACATTCACGAAATATCGTTACGAGGATACATAGTAGACTTCGCTACGAATTCGAGTCGCTCACAAGTGCAACAGATGGAAGTGCTAGAGAGGGCCTCTTGTAATGATAAGAAGAGAATGGCAAAAAGGGGTAAAGTTGTGCCTCATCTCAGAAAGATACCTCTAATCAAGCATTGTGTAACAATCTGCCTGAAATAGCAAGGGAAAGGAGAAAAGAAAAGATTAACTAGCTCAAAGCTGTTCTTTATTATTATTATTTTTTCTTAAAAAAAATGGTTGGCTAGCAGTGTTTTATAAAAAGCAGTAGGTTGAGTTTAATCGGCCAGAAAATTGAATTGTCTTGTGCTCTTGTTTGATTAATTCATTGCCACCTCTTGTGCCTAGTATAAAAGAAACAAAAAAGGGCAGCTTAAGTGCAATTCTATCTGATTACTGAAGGAAAGAAGAGAGGAGAAACTGGTTAGGCATTCTCCATCAGATTCTCTTGTAAATTATGTTATAAGTTTGTACTGATCTTAATTTCTTTGCCTTATTTGTTAGTAAATATAAGTTGGGAGTGTAGATTTTACTCATTTATATTAGATCAAATTGTCATATCACATTCTCTCCTTAAATCATTGTGGTTGAATACTTGAATTTGCTTATTTGGTTTTGTTTCCAAGCATTGTTTTACATTTATAAATATCTCTTCCACACTTTTTGTTGATGTAATGTAAACATCAGGCCTTTTTATTTAAGATTAACTTTCCACAGAAAGATTCAACCATTTTTATTAAATTCAGCATTTTAAGATTTTAGCAACATACAAACTGAAAATCCCTAGAGATTAATTAAATTGTGTAATTATTTTTTATGCTAATTAATTATCTGGTTGAACTTCTAAAGGATTAAGTAAACAACAAAGGGTCGGCTCAGGTGAAATCAGCAAACAACCATGTAGTCAAAAGTATACACAAAAAATCAGCATCTATGTCACTCTTTCCCCTACCCTTTTATCCTTCATCTGAACAAAAATAACTAACATTATAAACAAACCAATCCTATAATATTACAATTTTGCTGATGGATTATTCTCTAGACAGGAAATTATATTAATACACACTTAAATGAAATTCCTACCCACTTACAAAAATGAAAATCCAACTCAAAATTCTTTTTTGTTCTGGTATTATTTTACCTAGTTAATCTTCCTCATCATCTATAGTAGATTTCAAAGAAACACCTCTTGTTCTAGCCCTGTAAAAATCAAAACCATATGCGCCATATTAACATTTATTGTAAATATATTTGAATAGAGTATTTTGAAGGTACTCCGATTTGGTTTCATCTCTAGCCTACCCCAACTTGTTTGGGACTAAAGACTTTCTTGTTGTTGTTGTTGTTGTTGTTGTTGAGTATTTTTTAGCATAAATATACTAATAATAACCTGGGGCAAGCCGGTGCAACTCGTTTGTTTACTTTCGCAGGTTGTGGATCCTTCTTTGCTTCAACTGGTTCTTCACCTAAGTTAGTAACTAAAATAATAAAAATAAAACTACGTTTAAATGGTGAACTCGTGAAGATTTTCAAAACAAAACAAAGTAAAGTAAAAATTCGTTGCAGCACCTGTAGTCGGTGGTGCAATTTGTGCCTGAGATGATAAAGCTCGATCTGAATAACAGACTGTATCAATCGGCATCTGTATAGAGGTGCTTGCTGGGGTGTCATTTATTTTTGGTTTTGCTATCTTCCTTTTACCAAGGAAAGATAGAGAATCAAGCTGTTTTTGTAGAATCTCATTCTTTTCCTGTCCAAAGTTAAGTAAACAGACTAAAATCATGCAAATATATGCCACCAAATTAGGATCCTGGCACAAGATTTATTATGTCTAGAACTAAATTTTTCTTTTTGAAGTAGTGTCTATCATTAACTTCTCATTTTACTGCTGCTTGATTGCTCAACTGAGACATAAAAAACTTTGGGTTCTCAACTGACTCAGGTATCCTTCCAATTAGATCTGGTAAAAGTCAATAACTCAATATGTTACTAATTGTTACAACCATTTGAATATTAACTGAATAGAAATAAAGTGGTTACACAAAGGTACTAAAAAATGGTACTGTGGTACGTTATCACCAAATCACCAATAAGTAAATAAAAACCTACCCTTTCAGAAGATAAGAGCCCCATCAATTGTGAAGAGCGCTCTTGTTCTACAAAATATATATAATTTATTATTTCTAGCATAGAAAAACAAAAAAAATTTACTATGCTTTTGAGAAACAATTTAAAATAGAGAAGTTCAGGAGCAATTTGATTCAAATTAAATAGTTCAGCGCAATTTGAATCACGAAAATTTTTGGGGTAGTTTGAACCAGAACCAATAGTTCATGACTTGATTGAACAAAGTAAAAGATCAGAAACTCATTGCATAATTCAGAAACAAAAAAGGACTTTTATTTTGAAACATTATTATTTTCGATATTTCTTAAAAGGCATAAATGAAAACCTCTCAAACAATCCTTTTGCTTGTTCTGGTAAGCTTGGAAAAGACATACAGAGAACTTTGCCTTAGTATCACTGACAGCTGGGCCCTCCATTTCTTCAAGAGAAAGAGAAATGCGTGGTAATCCCTTTGATTTGAAAGCTACTAACTTGACATTAGACTCACCTAAAAAACAAATTAATTATTACATCTAGATCAGAGCTATTAATAAGAAAACAATAACTAGATACCCAAATAGTGAAATTCACGTCTATGAAAAAAGCTTACTTGAACTAATCTTACTTCTCCGGTTGATAGAGAGGATTTGAGATAATCAACAAAATCCGACCATGTTCCTCCAATTCCTATATCATCTCTCTGCCAAAAAAAAGCATGCAAATGTTACAATATAAGGAAAATTAAAAAGTATTAGAAGTCCAAAAGGATGTTTACTGAACCAAGGAAGCATTCTATCCATATCCCAAGAATTGCCGTGTCAATAAAATTTAAATAATTCTAACATAGAGTAAAAGCGCAAAATGGTGAAAGGAAATAAAATTGAGAAATTACAAGGTCCTCAAGGTCAGAGACAGTTAGCACGCGGTCCCACGAAAGGGAGAGAAAATCGGTAGCGACTATGCGGAGGCGAGATGAATCGATTGCATATGCGTGAAACAGTATGGGATGAGAGGAAGAAGACGAAGATGTGTGTGTGGGTTCCTGGTGGAGCTCCGCTTTGGCTTCGCCGAAAATCGAATCGAAATCAGTAAAACCCTTCTTTGGTGCCATGTGTGATTGAGGTTGAGGGGAAGAGTTGAACCGTTGAACTGAAGAAGGAAGAGCTTTTGGTGCGGTTATTAAACCCGATAAGGTTATTACCAGGTTATTAAACCCGTTTGTGCATCCGATCCGAGCAAGGGTGAAAACTGAAAATCCTGCTGCAGAAATAATCAACAAAATCCGACCTTGTTCCTCCTATACCCGTTTAAACGATTAAAGATTTTTTTCAAGTAAAAATGAAACGAACTTTACATAAACTTTATGAATAAATTATAGATTTCTTTTATATGCTACAATCAAGAAAAAAAATCAATAAATACAAATCAGTTTTCAAAATTTTTTATTTTGTATATTATGTGTTATTCGAGTATTTCAAATACCTTACTGCATCCGTATAGGATACTTGTCACACTCGTATCTAATACGATTCGCGTGCTATACTTAATGTGGTAATAAGAATACAATTTTAGTTTTTGCTTTCTCACATTGTTATAAGGTTGAAGCAGGACGGATTTAGAATTTTCATCAGAGAGACAAGATCTATAATTTTTTCAGGAGGGCAAAATAACACAAATTTTCAAATATACATGGTTATATGCAAAAAAAATTAAAAAATCGTACAAATACGCTAAATAATTTTACAAATCGTACGAATATACATGGCTACATCCGCCCCTGAGTTGAAGTCACTTTCCATCAAAAGACATATTTTCATTGTCTCTTAGTCTCTCTTGTGTATAATAATAGTTTTTATTATATATATTCACTTATATATTTTTTCAATGTATTAAATTATTTTTTTAATTAAAATTTAATATATATTTAGCCGCACTCCTATCTAATTTTTTTTAAAATCACCGTATCGTCGTATCCGTATCATATCAGATATAATATTCGTACCCGCACACGCACCTATGCAACATATTGTATATTGAATGACGATGATATGTATGAATAAATTATTTTGGATTTATTTAGACACTTAGTTGGACATGTTTTATTTGTTTGTGTTTAAAAATTTATGAAAGTAATTATTATAATGTTATTAATTTTATGTATTCATCTTTTTAACAAATCTATAAATTTCATAAAACTACACTGCAAAAGTAATGACAGATTGGATTCACTTTTTACTAATACGAATTAGCTATGAATTGTAATAATAATAACTCAATTACTGTGAATCGGATTGAAATTTACTCAATACTCGACCAACCGACTCATGTATGGAAGGAAATCCTCAGCGGAAGTTTTTTTCTTTGCAGAGGAGATGTTTGATCTGATCCGTCAAATTAAAGATCAACGATCTTAATTAATAATATCAAAAATCTTCTTTAATTAATAATATTAAAATCCACATGAATCATATAACTGCGGTCGAGCGTCGATCTTTAATTCGACGATTCAGACCGATCTCTTATCTCTGCTTCTCCGTTGAAAATACGGCTCCCTCATGTACACCCCTATATATACCACTAATTTTTTATATCGTTCGATGCAAATTTTTAACTAAAAAATAGTAAATATAATGTCCTCCTCTTAACCGCTACCTTACATGTCCTCACTAGAAGACAAAAACAATTAATATGTCAGCTCTACTGCATGTCTTTATATTTAGGTTTAAAGTTTATATTTAAATTCGCAACAGAATTGCTGCAAAATTTATAATATAAAGACTTGCAACAAACAATAAAGTCTATATATTGTTATCTGCAAGTCTTTATATTTAAATTTGTTGCAAAACTACTGCAACATTTTCTAACAGAAAGACTTGCTGCAAAAAAATCAAGACTTGCAGTAATATAAATACTTCAGTCCTAAATATAAACATATGCAGGAAAGAGAACATAGCAGACAGAGTGGAGCGAAACTGAAACATGCACAAATTGCAAGTCTTTCTATTAGGACAATAAAGTCTATATATTGTTGCATGCGAGTCTTTATATTTAAATTTGCTGAAAAATAACTGCAAAATTTCTAATATAAAGATTTGCAGCAAAAAAAATAAAAACTTGCAGTAATATAAAAACTTGAGAATGACAGGGTGGACATAACACTTTTGTTGCAAATTAAATATAAAGACTTCAGCCTAAATATAAAGACATGCAGGGAAGCGAACATAGCAGACAAAACAGACAAAACAAAACGAACATAGCAGAGCATTAATTATTTGTCTTCTAGTGAGGGACGCGGAAGGGGATGGTTAAGGAGGCTATTAGTGTCACCCCTAAAAAAATGTCCATCTAAAAAAAATACTTTTGAAGTCTATAAAATCTATTAAAAACACAACACACTATGAAAGCGAAGAAAAAAGTCAATTAATCATGCAGCCAACAACACAGTGGCAGAGTCACTAAAATTTAGGATGAGTATTCTGAAGCACTCTCATTTTTTTTCAAAATTTATTATATATTTAAAACTTTTTTCTAAAAAATATGTAATTAACAAAATTAAGATATGCATAATTCTGAACCATTCTGAAAAAAATCCTAAATTTTGAACTATACTGAAAAAATTCTAGATCTGCCCCTGCAGCAACAGTCATTTCCCAATGTCAAGTAGTCAGCACTAGAGGTGCAAACGAGTCGAACATGAACGAGCTGGATGCTCGTCTCGAGATGCTAACGAGTCGAGTTAGCTCGTCTCGCTATCAGGTTACGAGCTGAAAGATACACCTCGAGTTCGTCTCATTTATAACTTGAGCTGGCTCAACTTATACTGTTTAGTTTGTGAACATCTCAACAAACAAAAAATTCAAGATGTCAAGCTGTAACTCGTTTTCAACTCGTAATCAGCTCGTTCAGCTCGAAACTATAACTCCTTTTCATAATTTATACAAGTTGTAATTGAGTATGGAGATAAAGAGAATGAGAAACTGGATTTTATAAGTAGGTTTTGTGAATTGAAACTGACAATTGTGATTTATTTTATATTAATCGTAGAATTCATATCAGCTCGTCAAGAAATCGAGTTGTAACTAATCAGATGAGTCAAGTTCGAACTCGTCTCAATAACTAAACGAATTAATTAGCTCGTATATTAACAATTCGAACTGATAATGAACCTGCTAATAACTATGTTTTTATAAATCCGAGTTGGTAATAGTAACTGTATTTTTACAAATCCCACACAAACGACAAACGAGCACCAAATTACAAATATTTCTTGCACACACTAGTCAGCACAACAAAAATCCAATCGGACAATATTCCCATACATCTGGAGACTGGAGAGGAGCGTCAAAGAATTATCACTTAGATTCACTCTCTTGTGCACCGATCAGACTCGGAGAGATCGTGATGACGGCGACGGTGGCGGCGGCGGCGTTAAAGAACGCTCGGCGGATGCTAGAGGACGCAGCGGCGGAGACGGTCCCGACTCCGGCGCTGGATGCGATTCCATCCAAGTTCTACGACGCCTTCGTTTTGCGCGGCCTCAAGGTGGTGATCGCCGAGCCTCGACGCCTCCTCTGCTCTCTCATCGTTCCTCCTCGCCTCCTTGTGCGATTCATTTTTTCTCTTTGTCCTTCAACTTTCCAATTAAGCCTCTAATTGCTATGGATTCAATTTAAACCCAGTTGAGATTTTATGGTGTCTAAAGCCCACCGAGGTGCTTGCTATGACATTTTATGAATTCTTAATGAATTTTACTGTAAGGAGTTCCTGTATGAGCCATTCAATTTACCAGTATCCGGCTCAATCTGATTTTAATAGTTTCCTATAAGCCAAGGATACCTGACTGGTATATGTGTTCTCAAATAAAAAAAGAAGAAAAAAACTATGTGTGGGTTTGTTTGCAATGAACTAATGAAGGCAAGACCTTTTCCATTATTTCCCACGGGGGATTCGGCAAATTTTACATCATAAAATCATTGTTGTGCACTGTCAAGTTATGCTATTGTTGTATGGTTGTGATTTGTTCAGAATACTGGTAAGTTCATGCATGGAGGCGCAACAGCATCACTAGTGGACCTTGTGGGGTCTGCTGTGTTTTACACAGCTGGAGTGGAGACTAGAGGGGCCCCACTCGAGATGAGCATTGCCTACTTGGATTCTGCCTTTGCTGATGTAATTTCATGCTTTCCACTTTCTTTCTTAATTCTGCATACGTAGCTCTGCAATCTTTATAATTAGTTTGTGTTTGATTTATTTACACCTAAGCTCCGGACATGCAGTTATTTCTCTCAGAAATACGCTTTCTTCTGGTTTGATCTGATGCTCGCCATTCAGATAACAGTACTGCAATTACAGTACATAGATGTTACGGTACCTGTCCTGGAGGTGATACCTCTTTTGAAATTACTCGAACTAACAGGTCGGTGAAAGTTTAACAAATAATAACAAATAAGGAACAACAAAAACATCTCTTTATGAGTAAATAGCTGGTATTACTCCTGATTCTTCAAACTGCATGTCTATACTGGTGCCACCACTCTCGTACCATGGTTGATAAAACTGCATGCACTTTTCCATATATTTTAGGAAGAAATAGACATTGAAGCCAAGGTCTTGCGTACAGGCAAAGCAGTAGGAGTTGCAACAGTTGAGCTGAGGAAGAAAAATGGAAAGATAATAGCTCATGCTCGTTACACAAAATATCTTGCATCTTTAAGCAAATTGTAAGGATTTTCTTTTCTGTATATGATTCTAGTTTTGTATTGTATTTTTCAGTTTTGACTCATTTACAAGGAGAGAAGTATCTATGTGCAAGCATTACAGGCCTATGAATAGCTTCAAAATAAAGTATATGTACATTTGAAGACATGTGGGAAACATATTGTAATAGGGAGTATACTAATCCCTCCATCAATACTTTCATCAATACGCGCGTGTTATGTATTTTAGATTTCTTATGCATGTTAGACGAGTTATGCATGTCATTTTGTATTGAAAAATAATTATGCATGTTAAGTTAAATAATAAATATTGATACCTGTATCGATACCTCATTGTTATACATGTTAGACGAGTTGTTATGTATGTCTAAAATGCATAAAATTGTTTTTCAGTACAAAAATAACATGCAAAGCGACTCGTCTAACATGCATAATGGTTAGGTATTGTCGAAACATTTCCCAATCTAATAAGGGTGGTTGTGAACTAATTGTTGTTTGTTAGTGCTCATTTTCTAATGATTATATTAATTGCTGGCTCTTGTATGTAATTTTTTTTATATGTGCTGACAACAAAGTGAGCCAAAGTATGCAAAAGCAAACCATGAAATTAATAAATCATTTTGCATTTTTTGTGTTGGTTGTAACAGCATGTTCTTAGCACTCAGGTTTTGTTAATAGTTTGAGCTTATTTAATTAATGAACTTTCCTTACCTGTATGCTCAAGAAAGTTAAGAGGTATTATGTGCTTAATTTAGTTTTTGCTAAATCTTGGTGTGCAAATGTAAAACAACTCTAATTAGTTCAAATTGATTTCACCAAGAATTTTGCTCGCCTGAAATTAATTGGAAGTTGGTTGTACGAAGGTGACTCGTGGGTTGATTTAACACCTGAACAACAGTTGGCAGGTTATTTGGGGAATAAAATAGAAAACTGAGCAATGCTGATGTTTGCTTATACTAATGAAAAAGAAAAAAAAATCAACAGAAACTTGATTTGTTATTGTTAGCATCGATTTTACAAAGTTACAAAAAATAGGGTACATTTTTCCAATTTGCATTTTATTGTACTGTTTTTATTTTTGAGGGCTAGGCAAATTGCCTACCATAATTTTTTTTCAAAGAACAAAAATATTTACAGAAATGAGTTTCTTTGACTAAATTACAGAAGTTGAGCTTAGTTGCAGCATATTGCAAATTGCATCTTATTTTTATGTTATGCAGCAAGCTTAGTTGCAGCAAGGTTGATCAATGGATTGAAGGTTTAGTCAGGCAAATTGCATTTTATTTTTATGTTATGCAGCATATCTTCAATTAAATGCATAGTAAAGTAATGAGCATAAAAAGGTTCCTTCAAATCTTTATATTCAAGGCCTCGTTATGGTCACAACTGACAAACCATTTTACATTTTCAACCAGGATTTATACAATGTAAGGGACTGTTGCATTGATATACTGTGCTTGCATGCACAATTACATATTATTCCCTGGCTTATTTTATATGTTCTCTATAATCAGACAGAAATAAAATTTTATGTACATTGTTGATTGTTATAAAAAAGTAAAGAAAAAACAAATTAGAAGTTCATAAAATCACCAACTCCTAGGAATATTGCTAGTATTACCAGTGGCCAGTGGTACTGATTTCAAGTAGAATCTTCTGTACTAGTGCTTCCTCTTGGAATTTCCACGAGCCACAAACCATTTCTTTAACACCCCTAGCCTCTCAACCAAATTTGGCTTCCTTCCTTGCCCAGCATGCATCATTTTCAATGTTCGGATCCTCGGCATTTTCTCATTTCTCACTGCCGAATCAAGCCTGAGTACAACCGCAATTGACTTCCGTCTCAATATCTTTTTGCTGCAATCAAAATTTGAATCAAGGAATGCTTCCAAATTGTGAAATTGTTCCCACAAGCAGTCCATCCTCTCCTCTTCGTCGAAACCATAATCGGAAATACACAATTTCGGATCAATGGTGCCATAGTCACTCAATGCCGGTGAACCCAGGACAAACTTCTCTTTCTTGGTTAAGTTGTTAGGCGAGAGAATGACTCCGTCAGCCTAAGAGAAGCTTCGTCGGAAATGGGTTGCGGTTTGTGGAGAAGAGAGAAACCATAGAGAGGTGGTAGGGAAGAAAATTGGATCATTTTGGGGTTCTTTTGAAGTAATGGAGGGAAAGCTGAACTCTTCCAATTCCATTGCTAATTAATTTCTTCTGTTATATTATTTTCTAGGAGAGGTTGGTTACCTTCTGCTATATAATGCTGCAATCATGAGCAGGCAAGTTGACTATAAGGCGTTAGGCTTACAAAAAGGCCAATTGGCTAAGTGCTAACTAAGAATTTGAATTTATGTGATGAGGTCTTTGGTGTCACTTTTTGTGGCATGTTGATGCTAGAATGATATTTTGAAGGCATAGTGACAAATGTTTTTTATTTTATTTTTACAAGGTCCAAAATTTGAAATTCAGATATAATATAAGCATAATTCAGTGATATTAGTTTGTACATATAATGGATACAACTGTATCAAATGTTCTAAAGTTTTATAAAAGAAAATTAAGCTTTGCCAAAAATTGGTGAACTATTCTTAGATTCATGAATAATTTGGAAAGGGTTTTGAAACCAATTTAAACATTCTGAAAGGTGATAGTAACGATTAATATGAATAGAGGTGCATTTATAAATGGTTAATAAAACATAAATTGATGATACATTATTGATGTTACCACTAATCTAATTTTTGAACTTGCAAAGAAAATTTATTTCATAGCCTTAATCCTTCCAATTGGCCGAATTATGAGTTCCTTAACAATGTTTAAGTTTTTAATCCTCGACCCCTTAATCTGTTTTGTGCAACGAGTCCAATATAAGTTTGTCAATAACAAAGTAGTATATATGTAGACACAGGCGGATTCAGTAAATTTTTAGGGTGATTTAATATTTCGGTTTTTTTTTTTCAGAATAGTTCAGAATGATGAATATTTTAAAAAAGATTCAAATTGTAAGTCTATTTTTCAGAATTTTTCTAATTACATGATCAATTTTGAAACTTTTTTCCAGAGTGGATCAGCTGACCCACTCTGGGCCTTAGTGGCTCCACCCTTGTATGTAAAACATGCCACCAACGCCTAGTGCAGTTGGTTAAGGCATTAGACCTCAATAGATAAGGTTTTGGAATCAAGTCACGCTTGTGACAACTTTTCAGAAGATTTTTCAAATTTATCTTCTAACTTTTTTGCGGATGTGTGTTGTAATACTACGGAAAATGAATATATATATATATATATAGAATCCGGCTAACGTAATAACGTTAGCAAAATCAAAATCGTGCTAACGGATGTTTATCTCGAATTCCAAATCAAAAACGGCCGATCCGAACCGTTGAAATTGTTGTCCATACTAAAACCTACGTGGGGACCAAATTTTACATTTTTTCGAATTTTTTTACTATTTTATCCGAGGCATTTAAGAATGTGTTGAAATTGTAAGTTTTTCTGAATCGTTAGATTAATTTATTTTCAATGCCTCGGATAAAATAGTAAAAAAATTCGAAAAAATGTAAAATTTGGACAATACGTAGGTTTTAGTATGGACAACAATTTCAACGGTTCGGATCGGCCGTTTTTGATTTGGAATTCGAGATTAACATCCGTTAGCACGGTTTTGATTTTGCTAACGTTAGTACGTTAGCCGGATTCTATATATATATATATAGAGAGAGAGAGAGAGAGAGTTGTGCTAAAATACTTTATAAAACACCAACATGCATATACTTTAGACTCGTATCTCGAGATATAAAATGTAAACAACCGATCAAGACCGTTGAAAATGTTCTCCATACTAACAAAAATTTGGAGACCAAATTTTACATTTTTTAATTTTTTTTTACTATTTTATCGGATGGGTGCAAAGTTGGTTAAATTGAAGGTCTGTAAATCGTTAGATTAATGAATTTTCCACATACCCGATAAAATAGTAAAAAAATTCCAAAAAATATGAAATTTGGTCTCCAAATAGATGTTCATATAGAGAACATTTTCAACGGTCTTGATCGGTCGTTTGCACTTTTTATCTCGATAAACGAACCTAAAGTATTTGATTGTTGGTGCTTTATAAAGTATTTTAGCACAACTCTATATATATATATATATATATATATATATATATAGAACATGAATGATAATTAAGATAACACATGTAAAAGTGAGTTTGATGTGGCTTGAGCTAACTTCACAGCTATTTAATTTACCGCTCATTTTTAACTAGAAAATTAAATATCTTTTTTTTTATGAGATAGATATGCCACTAAGTTTAAATGACTTAAATCCCTCCTTCCATTTGGCCAGGTTTCGGATTCGCGACCTTCCAAACGAGAACGTTGCTCTTAACCACTAAATTATTGAGGTTTTTATAAAACTAAGTATCTCAAGTAATTTTATTAAAATCTCAAACAAAATGTAGGTTACTGGCAAAAAAATTGTACAACATGTATATGGCAATTGCCACAGAGCATCCTTTGTATATGTTCTAGCAGCCGAAACAATGGATTGGTAATTTACTAATTTGGTATGGATGGTGGTTAGAACATCATATTTGGTACCGGATTTATCGGCCGGATTGGATTGGATCATTGGAGATAGAAATTTGAAACAATAATAGATAACCTAGATGCACACTGCACACAGCACACAGCACACAGCACACTGGCCTAAACTTTTTTGACTATTATTTGGATTTAATGGAACTCCATTAAGCTCCATTATATGTCATGATGGGAAATTTTTTAGAGTGACTCAGATCACATGATGGCCTAAACTTTTGAAGTTAATTTACATTTATATTGAAATCTAAATTTTAAATATACAAGATGCAAATTAAAACTTGCTCTTTTATTAAATGGGTAATGATTAGGCTCCAAAAGTTATGCAATATTAATTATTATGTTAATTCTAAAGAATTATACAGGATGCTGGAAGATACTATGCTGTTCTTTTATTAAGGTCGAAATTTATATTTTGGACTGCTTTTAAAATAAGGGAGGTTTATGTATTGCAACTTTTAACATGCTTTTTTTTTCTATAAAAAAAGAGTCAAGTCACCGAAATTTTGAATATTCATATTAAATCCTCTATACAAATTTTTAATTTATGATTTTTCAAACATGAAGATATTGTCATAGCAACTAGACGAAGGTTGGTTCTCTAAATTTCTGATATGTTACTTTGAAAAATATTGTTACCAAATAGAAAAATTTTCCTTTAAAATTTTATCGTGCCAAACTCTAAACACAAAAACAGAGCCACAAGACAAAAAACAGACACTTGGACTCTTGGATAAGAAACAAATTATTAAATTATGCTAATTACAAACTTGTGAAATGATTGCAAATGATGTAGTTGAATTAAAAAATAATTGAAACATCATATTCTATTCTATAAGTTTTATGCCTTCTGATTTTAAGGGCTAGCGTAACAAGCAGTAAAAGTTTACTACAGCTTTCTTGTTGAAAGTTGAAGCATTGAATCTTCTTTTAATGCTTTAATGATAAATCAATAATAAATTCATAACAATGGGAGAAATCTGTTGCATGCGTGCAGTTTATTGTGACAGTGGTTTCTATTTGAATGGAACTGAACAATCAATTCTTTTTTTGATAAATTGACAGCAGCTGTCAATGTTTATTACTTATACAATAAAAGATTACATCTGCATCATCAAGCTGTCTACCCAACAAATGTAATATGGATTCCGTGGGGCAGTTGCGACACATGACACACCGCGCGTCGCATTGCATGTTTCTTCTGATCATTGCATCATGAGTGAGGACCTTATTCTGAAACAACAACATTGCAAACACCCTCACTGTTGGCGGTGCCTTGATTTTCCATGCCCAGGCCCAGCTGGGTTTGATCATACCCGCCGTTACAATTGTGAGGTAGAAGGACTTGGCCGTGTAGGCACCTGCTGCATTCCATCTCCACTGTATCCTGTCTACATCCGAATTGAATTGTAAGGAGAGGAGTGTTGCAACCCTATCTGCAATCATGTAATTTCTCGGTTGAGGCAGTAGCTCTTGTAGGATAGGAATCGATTCTCGAAGTGAGATACGGGGAAACTTGATCCGTTCATTTGCTAGTGGTACTCCTGCCCATGAGTCTTGCCAAAAGGAGATGGAGATCCCATTCCCAATTGTCCATGTTGTACTCCAGTGGAATTGCCATTGGAACCCTCGTAGTATTCTCCAAAAAAATGAACCTTTCTTTCTCCATAGTGTCGGTCCATGTTCATAAGTCCCGATCCAGTATATGTTTGTTACCACACTAGTCCATAGAGATCTCGAAATTGCATACGCTTTCCACCACCATCACATGAGAAGTGCTCTATTTTGTAACTTAAGGTCTGTGACTCCTAGCCCACCCCAAGGTTTCGGTTTGCACACCATTTGCCAACTTAATAGATGCACTTTCCTTCTTGTAGTGGTTGATCCCCACAAGAAATCCCTTCGAATTTTGTCTAATCGGTGCACGACCCATTGTGGTAGCTGGAAGCAGCACATGAAATATATCGGGATGGATGATAACACGGAGTTGACCAATTGTAGTCTTCCTCCCCGAGATATTAATTTTCCTCTCCAACCTTGCAACTTTCGTTCCACCTTCTCTATCAGGGTCGTGTAATCAGCATGTGATGGTCTGGCAATGTTGAGAGGTAAACCAAGATATGTGCACGGTAGGGAGCCTCTTGAATAAAGCAGGATCTCTTTGGTACGGGAGATGTCACTTTCATTCAAATTGATTGGTATAAAGATGCTTTTGTGGGGGTTAATCTGGAGGCCCGATGCAAAGGCAAAAAGTCGCAGAACTACCTTCAGTAGTACCAGTGTGTCCTCGTCAGAGACTGTTAGCAGGGCAGTATCATCCGCGTACTGTAATGCAAGGACAGAGTGCGGTAGCTTACTGGCCAGTTGTCTAGGGAACATAATTTGTGTGGATCTAAGCATTTGCTGAAGCACATCTACACATAGAATGAAGAGCATCGGAGAGAGAGCATCTCCCTGTCGTAAGCCTCTTTTGTGTTTGAAATATTTTCCATTCATGCCATTTACGATCACTTTAGATGTGGAGGATTGGAGAAGGAGTTTTATCCAATTAATCCATTTCAGAGGGAATCCCCGAACCTCCATGACATTATATAGAAGTTGCCAGTCGATTGAGTCAAAAGCCCTAGCAAAATCTATTTTGAGGAAAACCGCTTGCGTACCACTGTGGTGAACTTCATGCAACAATTCCCTTAAAGCCGTGAAGTTGTCTGCAATGTGTCTTCCTCGCACAAATGCCGTCTGATTGGGGTGAATAAGATCCGGTAGTTTTGGCCGAAGTCTATTGGACAAAATCTTGGAAATAAGTTTTGGCAGTAGACTCAGCACACTGATCGGTCTATAGTTAGTTAAAGCTTCAGAATTTGCTCCCTTCGAAATCATGATAATGTTAGCCTGTTGATTTGTGTCAAATCAAGTGTACCGTCATAGAATCGCTGGAGAATTTGTAATACATTATCTCTCAGGATGTCCCAGTAACGCTGCATGTATTCAGCCGGGATACCATCTGGGCCAGAGGCCTTGTTCTTTGCAAGTTGTTGCACCCCTTGTTCAATTTCCTGCAGTGTGAATGGTCTGGCCAAATCGTGCATCGGTTCCACTGCTGGATAAAGAGCTGATAGGTTAATTGGGATGGTCGGAGAGGTTTGGCCTAAGATGGATTTCATGTGGTTTGTGAACACTTGGACAATTTCCTTTTCCTCTGTTATTGCAGTGTCATTTACCAGAATTTTGGTTATTGAGTTCTTCAGCCTGCGAGAAGTTGCAAAGGCATGAAAGTAGCGTGTGTTTCTATCACCCTCACGAAGCCATCTACATCGAGCTCGTTGCATCCATTTTGTTTCCTGATCTAGAGCTAATTGATAGGCCTTCTCTCTTAGCCCAAGGCGTAATTTGAATTCATGTGATATGAGAGGTCTTTTTTCTTCAATTGCATCTAGAAACAGTATTGCACGTTGACAAAGATGTTGTTGTGGTTTTGTTTTGGCAAACTGTTCTCTATTCCAATTTGTAAGTTTAGCTTGTGTTTCCGCTAGCTTTTGCGAGAAGGCAACTTCTGGATGCGCTTGACTTGGAAGCGGTGCAGACCAAGCCGAGGACATGATATTGCCAACTTCCTTATATCTTAGCCAGAATAATTCAAGTTTCGGCTCCCTTTTTCGAGTCACAATCTGTTTGGCTTTGAGAACCAGTGGTACATGGTCGGAGACGATTAGTTCTAGTGCCATCAATTCTAGACCCGAGTACATACCTAGCCATTCTACTGTCACAAAGATACGGTCTAACTTCGACATCACGGGAGTTGGTCTTTTATTAGACCAGGTGAACCTTCTATTTCGCAGTTGAATGTCCAACAAGCCCTTTTGGCGGACGAAATCGTTGAATAGATCCATTAGACGGTATTCCGTGCATAATGTTGATCTATCATTGATCCAGCGTGTGAGATTGAAATCTCCCGCGAGGATCCACGGTGCCGATATCGTAGAGGCTAACTGGTTCAGTTCCAAGATGAAATCCCCCTTGAGCGCATCGTCTGATGGGCCAAAAACGTTAGAGGCTAACTGTAGTTAATGAACGGATGGAAATTAATGAGGAAACCTAACTGTAGTTAATTGTGCTCGTTTTAGTGAACAAATTTGTATCGAAATTTGAGTACATTCTCATCAATAGTCTTTTTAGTCTTTTGTATATATAAATTTAAATTCAACAACGTGCAACACCGCCTAATTATTTTTTTTATTAATTGTCCGTAGGCTTACAACATACATTCACAAACAAATCAGAAAATAAATTTGAACCCTCCTAAAAGTAGCCCCTAACGGAACTTGAACCCCACTCTATAAAAATCTTGTGTCTCACCTCTACACTAGATAGTTTCGCAACACCGCCTAATCATTACTATTTAAATTGTTAGGTTTTGTTGATTAATACGGAAGTTAGGCCTGAAAAGACTAAATGGGTGATATAAAGATTTGTTGGGAAATTGACTTTGCATGGAATCTTGTGATGACTTTGTATTGAATTAAGACAAATGAGTAGTCCATACTCCAGAGTCCATAGAAATGAATCAAAATTAAGATGTATGTTATTATGTTTTTCAACTAATTGCATTTTTTTGCGTTTCATTTCGTCATGACACAACTTAAACACAAGAGATTTTTGTTGTGTTTATCAAACGCAACGTAAGATGCAAATAATTTTGGTTGCATTTATTTAAACACAACGTAAACGCAAATGATCACTTTCATTTCGTTTAATTGCGTTTTTACTTTTAGCATTCTTCAAGTATGAAATAATTTGAATTGCAGAGTTGAAATAGACAAAACTGTAGAGACTTAAAATGACTTTTACATTCACATGCATATGGAAGAAAGTATTCTTTCTTCTTGATTGAATACAACGTAAAAATTACCATTTACAATATAAAACCAACCATAATCATTTTATTCTTACAAAAATGACCCAACTTTTTAAATTTTAGAATATTTGGTATATAAAGTGGCTAGGACGTAAATTTATTATGAAGTTTGCATCGAATTCCATCATATTTTAAGTCAACTTTTTTCATAGGTCATTCTTATTTTTAAAAATTCCTAAGTTTCAGGGGACACAAACTTTATTTTTTCGTTATGTGTGCACTTGGCAGATGCTAAAAAATAAACATTTTTTACATTTCTTCGTTTAACTAAATGCAAGAAAAATTATTACGTTTATTAAACTCAACGTAAGACACAACAAAAAATTGTTACGCTCTTAAAACACAACATAAGATGCAAGAGGGTATTTGCGTGATCGTTTTGTGTGTTTGACGCGCTGTCAAACGCACAAAACGATCACACAAATACCCTTTTACGTCTTATGTTGTGTTTTAAGAGCGTAACAATTTTCTCTTGCATCTTATGTCACGTTTAAGTAAATTTTCTTGCGTTTACGTTTGCGTTTAGTTAGGACATTAGAAACGTTAAAAACGTTTAATTTTTTGGACGTTTAACTTGCTACTAACAGTGCACAATAGAACCAAAAAAATTAGGAAAAACTCTGAAAATTACAAAAAATTTGCCCATGAAATTTACGAATTTGTAAAAATAAAAGGACCTATGAAAAAAATTACATACATTTTTAAAATAGACCAAGAGAAAATTGTTATATGATGGTATTCGGTACAAATCGCTTTTCACGTACTACCCACTTTATGTCACACATGTTCTAAATGTATAAAATTTTGTAAAGTCGGGCCACTTTTGCAAGAACGAATGATTGTGATTGGATTTGAATCATTAAATAATACTTTTATGTTGTATTCAATAAATGAGAGAGAATATATTCTCTCGTGTGCATGTGAATGAAAAAGTTATTCGTAGCCATCTGCATCTGCAAAATCATTTAAGTCTCTACAGAATATTCATATTTCTACTCTACACTCTAAATTATTTCAGACTCGTAGAATTCTAAACGTAAGACGAAATAAGCGTAACGAAAGTACAATTTTACGTTGCGTTTGCAACAAAAATTCCTTATGTTTAACGTTATCTTATGACACATCGAAACGTGCAAAACGTGTTTCGTTGACAGTCCTAGCTATATGTTATGAAACTACATCAAGTTTTATAATTGTTATAGTTGTAATGAGAGAAATCAAAGAAAAGGGCCATAATTAACGGGCCGAGCATGAAATGAGCTTGTTTTTGGAAAATGAGTTGGGCTCAAAACTCGTCCCTCGAATTCCGACGCGTGTCATATCATTATTCATTCAATTCAATGCTCGAAATTCTCTTCAACACTTTTCTGTAATATGTACACATACACTATGTCTATGTAGGCCGGTGTGTGTATATTTAGGAAAGTCCACCCACCTGGTCACATTTTTGTATGTATTGTGTTGTCGTTCCAGTCTCAGTTCTTGTACTGGAGGTAAGAGTAGGCCCAACACATGAATTTTTTTCCGTTCCTCTTTTAAAATTTGGGTTTTTGACTTTTCAAATATTTAAATCCTCATTTATTGACTATAAAAAAAAAACCAGCAGCTAGGTTGCTTCCTAGATAATTGTCCTCTTGTGGATGGAATTCCTTTGAAATAATTGTCCTCCCTATCTTTTCCTTCAAATAATTGTCACCGATTGTGGATGGAATTCTCTCTAACTCTGACAATTATCATCCCTCCTGCAAACTAATCTTTACAAATTAGTAACTGAAACAGAGAAATGGCTGAGATTATTGTGAGTCTTGTTCTTGGCAAACTTGCTGACTCTGTCTTCCAGGAAGATCTGTTACTTCACGGAGTGGCTGATGAGGCTGAGTCGGTGAAACGCGAGCTTATCTGGATCCGAGCTTTCCTAACAGATGCTGATTCAAAAAGCCACAAAGATGAGAGGGTGAAACAATGGGTCAGTGATGTTAAAGAGGTTGCTCATATGATTGAAGATGCTTTAGACATGTATTTGTTGGAGGCAGATGTGACACGCAAGGAAATAGGTGTTCTCGGCACACTGAAAAGAATCCCTAAGATGCTAAAATCAAAACACCACCTGGGTACTGAGATATACAATATCCAAGCAAGGATTAGTGAGATCAAGGATTTTAAAACCAACTATGGGATGTTGGAGTTGAAAGAGAGTACTTGCAGCAGGGTCTCGACCCAACAACTGGTGAGACGGCTTATGATTCCCGAGATTGATGAGGAGGTTGTTGGGTTGGAGGAAGATATGAAAAAAATTATCAAACTACTCATCGATGGAAGTATTTCGAGGCGATATGTTTTATCAATCGTTGGACAAGGCGGGCTAGGAAAAACAACTCTTGCAAAACAAGTGTACAGAAGATAATTTGTGATGTGTTCTTTCCTATTGGCATTTGAGACTCTATTTTGTCTTTAGTCATCTAATCATATTTATTTGCGTCCTGAGCGTTCAAGTATTTTCACAATATGAAAGTGACATACTTTTAGTTGGCTCATTTTGTGATTAACATTATCTCTCGTATGAATCTCCATTGCTTAAATTGAAATTATTACAATTGTTCAATACTTGTTGCAGTGAGAAGGTCGAGCACCACTTTAACCGTCGCATATGGTTACCGATCTCTGCGGAGTTCGACTTGACTGTAATTCTGAAGAAGCTTCTTAAAAATTTTAAGGAAGTTGACTCAGATATGTCTGACAATGGGCCTGAATATCTAATTGCCGAGCTTAATAAGTCATTGAAAGAGGAACACTACCTTATTGTGTTGGATGATATATGGGAGAACCGGTCCGATCATCTGTTGAATGCAATCCATCTTGCACTTCCAAATGCAAATAATGGGAGTCGAGTATTAATTACAACGAGGTTAATTTTTAATCTTATCATTTCTTTCGTTTCTTTGTTTGCATAAGTTTTCTTAAAAAACAAAAAAGTACCCATTTCCATGAGAGTCCGTATCGACTACCGTCCAATGTGATCAGATGGCCCGATTCGAAAAGAGTGAACCAAATTGAATTTTAGGTGCTTCTTTTTCGAGAGATATAGTTCATGCAGTTTAATCGAATGGTCAGATTCGGAATTGGAGGACCCTTAGATCGGAAAACAAATCGTAGGTTATACCTTTGCACTTCCAAGAACTGAAAACTTTTGAAAGTACTTAATTACTGTTTTTAGGTTTGTTAACGTTGCCAAGAAGTTTGAACCTTCAATTAACCCATATGAACTTGCCTGCTTGAATGAAGAAGAGAGTAAAAAACTGTTGCTGATAAAAGCTTGGCCCTACAAGGAGTGTCCCAACATTCTGCTTCCACTAGCAGAGCAATTTGCGAAGAAATGTGCTGGTTTGCCTCTAGCATTGGTGGTTCTCGGCGGTCAATTATCTATGAAATATCCTGATTACCACAGCTGGGATAGGGTGATACAGAAAATGGATTGGTATCGTGAAGGAGGCGAGTGCATGAATGTTATATCCACTAGTTACGACGACTTCCCGGCTCATCTCAAACTGTGCTTTATGTACCTTGCATTGTTTCCAGAAGATTACATATTTGAGGCCAAAACTGTTACTTGGTTATGGATTGCCGAAGGATTTATAGCAAAAGATGAAAATATAACAATGGAGGACACAGCCGAGAGCTACCTCGAAGAACTCGTTCAAAGGTACTCCTATGTTAATATCTTCTATTTCATTGGTAAAATTGTCATGACAAGGTACATGGTTAAGTCTTGTCAGTAAACACGTCAGAGTAATTTAGGATGTACAAAAAAGTTTTATTTGTCTAAATTTTTTCTGGTAAAAACGTAGGTGCATGGTTCAAGTTTCAAAGAAATCCAGCCTTGGTAAAATCAAGCGCTTCCATTGTCATGATCTCCTCCGGGAGCTCGCCATTAAAAAAGCCATGGAGGAAAAAATTCTCAGGGTACTCTCCAACACCAGAACCAATTCACCTTCCAACAGTACTTTGGAATGCCGTGTTGCACTTCAATTTTGCGGTGCGGGAGAAACAGGAAACCTTCGCCCGAATCTTCGTTCTTTGCTGTCCTTCGGGGTGGATGTACCAAATTGCGGTAGATTCAAGTTGCTTAGAGTATTAAGCCTCCAAGAAAATTCGAACCTGATTGGTGACTATAAATGGTTGACGGGCTCGACCACTCTACGATACCTAGAATTGAATAGTAATAATGATATGGATTTATCATGTCTTGCAAATTTGAAGAATCTTCAAACGTTTGTTATTTCGAGTAGTTACCATTCTCGATATGATTCTAATAAATACCATTATCGTTATGGCCTGCCGGAGGCCTTTTGGGATTCCAAGATGTTGCGGCATGTCAAGTTACCACTATCTCTAGTTAGAGTGCAACTGGGACCACCATCGTCGGCAGAATTAAAAAATTTACTGACCTTGCAAATGGTGGAGGCCAGGAAGGAGTGGAGTACAAAGTTACCCTATTTTCCCCATCTTCGCCAATTGCAGATTTATGTATTTGAAAAAGAATTTTTATGGGAACCTTTCACGCAACTACTCGGCGATCTCAAGAACTTGGAATCCTTGCTTGTCACAAGTTTTGTTATACCTATCCACATCACTCCAGGCTTGGCGAATTGCGAGAGGATGCAGTGCTTAGACATGTATGGTCAGTGGCCTATGAAAACGGCGATTCGTTTTAACATGCTCCCCCCAAATCTTGTCAAGCTCGCACTTCATGGTGCCAAATTGGAGGAAGATCCACTGCCCCAACTAGAGCAGCTGCCCCACCTTAAAGTGCTTGAACTATTTAACTCATACGTTGGAAGAAGGATGGCCTGTTTCAGGGGAGGTTTTTGTAGCTTGCAAAAGCTCAAAATACTTAGTTACGATTCGGAACCAATGCGGGTGGATGAATGGGATATAGAGGAAGGCGCCATGCCTATACTTAACCAACTCCAACTCTGGTGCTTCCACAAATTGCAAACGGTTCCGAACTTCCAACATTTAACCGATCTTCGTCGATTGAGTGCACGTTGGATGTCACCTCAGTTCAAGCTGAGGCTGGAAGGAGAAGATTGGTATAAAGTCAAGAATGTTCAATCTGTATATGTCACTAGCATCCACGACGAGGCGTCACTGTAGTTTAGTGATTTTATTGAAAATATTCATTGTTTCATGTGAGAGCATCTCCAACAGAACAATTGAAATTAATTGTTAAATAATAATTTTAGAAATTTTAGAAATTAAGCAATTCATTCCTACATTGATACAATCAAGCAAACAATTGAGAATTAAACACTTGATCAATAAGAATTAAACATTTGGCCAACTCATCTTCAAAAAAAGAATAGCAATAATTGCTAAATAAGCAATTCTTTTTCATAATTGCTTAATAAGCAATAGCCATACAACCCAACAATTACAAAACAATTGACACATAAGCATAAACAATTGCTAAGCAATTACCAATGTAGATGCTCTGAGCATGTTATGTTGTTTGATCTCATGTGGGAGAAAAATCAGGAACATTTTTTTTTTTGAAGTGCTTCGATAGTTATATCCTATATTTCTATACTATTGTCATTAACAATTAAAAAGAAGTGTTATGATGCAACGTGGTCATGCGCACGCTTTTCAAAAATGGGCGTAACTTTTGATCCGTCCGTCGGATCGGGCTGAAACTTTGACAGGAACTTCACAGTCCAAAGCCAGAAACGAAACCAATCTATGATTCGTTTCGCCCATTTTTCGGGTCCGGATTCACGATCCGAATCCTCCTTCATGGACTTTTGGACCTTTCTTTGTAGTTTTTAGAGCTTTAGGGTCTTTTTGCACTTTTTTATGTATTTTCTGTCTTTTGGGGGTTGGTTCTTTTCTATTTATGGTTGGTCGTGTCTTTTGGCAAATGACAGTTGTTATGTATCAGTTTTTTATCAAAAAATTGAGAATCTGTGTGATCTCAACCAAAATCTCTCTTTCTTTTATCTATCCATCCAATTTCTTTATCGTTCGTGCATCATGTTAAAAAACCCGAACAATTATCTGGTGCCGGATTTGTTTTGTTTTGTAGATCGACATTGATTCACAATAATCCGTTTCAAATTGTTTGTAAACTGACACTGTTCCACAATAATCCGTGACAATTTTTTTTGTAAACGGACACTAATTCACAATAATCAATGTCAATCAAATTTTTTTTTTGTAAAATCGACACTAATTCTCAATAGTATTGAATTTCGTAATTTTTAAAATAAATGGTATCCCCACCTCTTCATTTTCGACAAAACATTAATGTTTGTCTCTCAGATTCTATCAGAACTAATTAATTATTTGTCTAATATTATCGGTTAATTCTCAAAAGTTGATTGTATAATTATAATTCTAGTATAATATTTCACTAATATATTATTTTTTTCTCGTTAATGCATATGATCTACTTGCTCTAATGTTGTACTTGTGTTTATTAAAAAATATTAATTTTAGATGAATTTGTGTAAATTTTGATTTATTTATAAAACTGAAAAATATTATATTAATATTATTCATATCACCTGTTAGCCGTTTGTTATCCGATAATTTTGATAGATAATAGAGTAAGAGCAAAAGTAATTTCAAACAAATACAAATACAAATACAAAAATAGTTCTATTCAATCCGTATTGTACTCATTGACCATCCTAACCGTGTTCAGCTCTTGTCAACTTCTTCTCTCTTTTCTTTTTAAATTATCTTAAAATTTTCGCCACTTAGTATTTGATCAACATTGATGGCAAAGTAAGCCAGATCAGCATTTCTTGCCTCACTAAATTAATAAGACACGAAATAATAACAAATACTATAACTTCACGCGTTGAACTACTTATAGACCCCATTTCAAAGTTTCACACACTTCCAAGGCATCCAATATCCCAATAGCTCGACCTGATTATTAATATTAATAATATTATTATTATATTATTATTATTATTATTATTATTATTATTATTATTATTATTTTGGATTGATGCAATAAAATTATTTTGTGAATTATTATTTAGATTGAATATTTGTTAAGCAATGGTCATATATATATATGAGTATTAATGTATTATATTATCAGCGTATTGCCTGCTAAAATACCTATTAATATGTAGATGCTTATGTATTTGATGTGACTTCCTAAACCCGACCCGGTAATGTATCTTAGCAACTGGTCTAATTAATCCCGTATCTACATACCAAACAACCAATAAAGCCCCACACGCAAGTCAAATCATTTCCCATTTTGCATTTCTGGTTTTATGCATTTGTGCCCATTAGAACTTCAAATTTGTACTTGCACCTTATCTTCATGAAATACCAACAGGCAACAGATGAAACTCTTTTTATTCTTTAAAGTATAATTTCACACAATTTTTTTATCAGAGCAAATTTCTTGTAAGTTTCCTTTTAGGTGATTCAACGTTTAACAGGGTTGTACAACTTTACAAGCAATATTATATCTCCATAACAACTACTTAAACTAACCCCTCAAACAAAAAAAAAATAAAAAAACTTAAACTACTCAATATCTAACGTGCAATATTCTCTGACAAGTTCCAACACAAAATTGCAACCCCTCTCAACAACAAAATTCAACAATGGCTTCATCTTCTTCATCTTCTCTGATCCAAAGACCCCAGGCAATCCCCACATCTCAAAAAAAAGAATCAGAAGAAACCTCACCAACTCCAACGCCAAAACCGAAACCAACAAATCAGAGCGCACCGCCTCCAACGTTCTCGCAACAGCTTCTGACGAGCACAGCTCACCTGGCCAACCTCCTACCGACAGGAACCCTCCTTGCCTTTCAGCTGCTCACACCTGTCTTCACACACAACGGATCCTGTGATCAGGTCACCGCTCAATTGACACGAGGCCTTCTTGCCATGCTGGCAGTTTCTTGCTTCCTCGCGTCATTCACCGACAGTTGGCGATGCCCCCAGGACGGCCAGGTTTATTATGGGTTTGTCACGAGACGTGGCATGTGGCTGTTCGAGTACCCTGATGGTTAGTGTTCCTAATTTGTATTATTTTCTTTTTCTTTTCATCTCTCCAGTCCTGATTTTTTTCTGTGATAATTAGAACAGAGGAGCATTCTCCAAATAGCTAAATCCTTAAGATGCATGATATTGCCAAGAAAATTAATAAAAATAAAATAAAATGAAAAACAAGGTATTCCATGAATGATTTGATGATTTCAGATCTTTATTTAATGAATTTGGGTGTACATGGTGTGCGCCTATAAGCAAAATTTATGCTTTCATAATTAAACAATTAATAAAAACTATAGACGACCTTAATTTGTAGGCTCTGTAATTCAATTAAACTTCAATTTTTAAGATATTGTCAGGATTTTTCTCAAATGTTGTGTTGATTACATATTAATTGCCAAATTTCATAATTATAAATAATTTTTAACGGTCATGATCAAGTTTGTAAAATTGATTAGTTGCCAATAGATTCCAACTTTTTAAAATTTAGTAATTAATGTATGGTGTAGCAGTAATTGATTAGTTGAGGTCTTGAGGAGTATATGCATTGTTCAAAAATCAAAATAAATTATGTTTTCTCTTACGAAACTTGAGCAAAGCATAACCTCTTGGGATATACCCCAATATGACCATATCATTGAAATACTTATATTTGTCTTGTCTCTCTCTGAATTTCTTTTGGCAGAATACCCTCCTGCTGACCTGTCAAAGTATAGAGTGAAGTTCATAGACCTGATTCATGCCGTACTTTCTGTTCTGGTGTTTGGCGCAGTTGCTCTCAGGGACAAGAATGTAATTTCATGTTTCTATCCAAACCCAGGAAAAGAGACCCAAGAAGTACTAGACATAGTACCATTAAGCGTAGGGGTGTTTTGTAGCTTGTTATTTGTTGTTTTTCCTACCAGAAGGCATGGAATTGGGTATCCTGTGTCAAATCCAAACTAAAGTATTTTTCTTTAATTTGCATTGCAAGTTTGTAACAGATCATTTTTTATTACCCAATTATCTTTTCTTGGCTTACTCTCCTAGAGGCAGTATAGTTTTCTAATTTGTATGTAATGATTTGAACAATGGATATTATGGTTTATAGTTTATACATTTGTAGTTTTTCATTTTAGGATAAAAATAATTTGTAGTTTAGTGTTCAATTTGCAAAAAAATGTGGATGCATTAAATTGCATCAGTACCACTAAAGAGTATCAAATAGCTTGTTGAATGGTGATAGTTTGACTTGAATTCTTTTACCTAAATACGGAATCAATAGTTCTGTGTTATCTCTACTGTAATTTGCTTGTCATTTCAGAAAACAATTCCCTACTTCTTCACTTTTCAATTGACTAGATTGTCACTGTCTGGAGATTCCAATGTGTTAATTTTTGCAATGTTATTTTGAATATTAATTTGGAATTTTATGTTATTATAACTTTAAAATGAAAATGGGAATACCCTACACTAATTCTGATTTTGTAATTGTTCTTAATTTTTTTTTTCATTTCACCTTTTTATGCTTTTTTTTTTGGAACAAAAGTTTACCTCAGATAATTTTATTTAAAGCTAATTAAAAGGACATGCTTGGAGCCTTCGACTTATCGACTAATTGGGTTTATTCTGTAAGCACCGATTAAACCCAATCCAAAATAAGCATGAACTTTACTACCACGTTGAATTGTTGATATGCACTAAGCTCCTGATTGGGTATGCAGTTTATTAGAATTAAATGTTACTTAGATTTTATATAAGATCCGGCATGATATGAAAGAACGTTCCAGACCCACATTAAAAAGGCTCTTCTCAACTGTTGTCAAAACTGGGATCTGGCATGTCTTTTCATATTGAAATAACAATATGAAAAGCCAAAATCATTTACTTTTGAAAAGATCAGAAAAGAAAAGGCATGTCATATGTTTCAAGTCCAGAAAAACAGTTGATAAGGGCCCCAATGCATAATTAATCAGAGATGCGGTTTTGACAGCAGTGACTGATAGTCTGGTATAACCTTTGTTAATTTGAGCATGTAAGCACAACTAAAGCTGCAAATTGCTACTATGTAATGCTATTATATATGTAAAAAGGACAGGAGATTAATTACAGGAAAAGGCAAAAAAGATACTGTTCAGTATGAAAACAGTTTCTCTTTGTCTTCTGATGTTGATAGCAGACAAGACTTGTGACATAACAACTGCGATATGATTGGATATTTTCATGATTTCATGTCACATTAATATTGTTTTCAATTAGTTGGTAGCTATTAGTAAAAAAATGTCGAACAAAGTGAAATTTTAATAAAAAAACATGCATCACAAAGACAACATAGTGAAATTTCAATAAAAAGAAGAAAAAAATGCCTCATTAAAACCCTTTTTGTGATTTCTGTCAGTAATTTTCGCATCATCAGCACGAATAGACATTCTCTGTTTTTACAAGAAAATTCTTCTGTTTTCTTTTTTCTGGTACTCAGTTACCTTATTGCATTTCACATTTCATATGGTAGACACTGCCCAAAGAAGTTGTCTTCATTCAAAACCGAGCTTCTTTTCCTCAAATTTTATTGAGTTGTCTTATTAGTTTTAATTTTCCTACAATTTCTGTACAAGTTTCGGTGTACATGTGTTGATTAATTTATGATACGAGTATTGTCAATTCGGTCCTTTTACTATTGCCTTGTACTGAGTTTGGTAATGTTACGATTGATCAGATCATTGTTACAGTAAAGACACACGCTGCCATTTTTGAATAGTACTCTGTTGTATCAAGTTCTACTGCAATAGTGATTTACTTTCTATAAGATTTTATATTTATTTATTGAGTAATATGTCAAGCATCAAAGATTGACTTAACTCCTTAACTAGAACGTCACATCATTCAAGCAATTTCATGAATTTTACTATAACAATTGTGATGCTACCGAGTAGTATTCTCTTAACCTATGACTCTGCATTTGTTCCTTTTCAAGAGCGGAGCGACACAGAACAAGATCATGTTTTTCCCCAAAAAATTGTATATAATTTTTAGCCAATCAAGAACAATTAATTTATTGCATTTATGGTGTATTCATTGCTTCCTTAGTATTATTTATATTTAGTTAATTAAGAATTATATTTATATAATAGGAGAGATCACATGACAATGGTTATTTTGACAACCTCAACATTATTATGTCCTATGTATACACAAGGATTTTTTGAAATAATCTATTATGCATAAAAACAATTCAGATATTGCAAAATAAAATCTAATTAATTTGTAAGTTGAAAGTCACACGTTTTCCCTTTCTTAGATAAAGATGTTTATATGTCCATGAAATACATTGTAGCCATGTTTCAAATTTGTAACTTTAATTCAACACAAAATTATTAGAGTGAAGCTCTCGTGCTCTTAACTAAAAAATATACTTAACTAACTTAAAATTTCGATATATCTTGCTCAATAAATTGTCCATATTGAAAATTTCTAGAAAATAAAATTTCGTTAAATTTTGAGTTCTCTACCTATTTTGAGTAACTTTAATTCAACACAAAATTATTAGAATAAAGCTCTCGTGCTCTTAACTAAAAAATATACTTAATTAACTTAAAATTTAGATATATCTTGCTCAATAAATTGTTCACATTGAAAATTTCTAGAAAATAAAATTTCGTTAAATTTTGAGTTCTCTACCTATTTTTAAATATTTTTTAAAAACATTTCTGAAGAGGTAATTTTTTTAATATTAAACAAAGATATTTTTTAAAAATATTTAAAAATATCTAGAAAGCTAAAAAAATCACGAGATTGAATTTTCTAGAAGATTTCAACATGAAAAATTTATTAAATATGATAAATCAAAATTTTATGATAATTAAATATGTTTTTTAATTAAAAGAACGAAAGACCATCACCCTCCTAAGAGCACAGTAGCTTTACTCTCAAAATATTGTCTTACCGACTACAATTAAGTCTATATCAAAGACTGGGGATCTTGTAATAAGTCTCACTTCTACGATGTCATGTCTCCTATATTCATTTATCAAATATTATTCATTGATCATTGCATATCATTCCACTCCCTCATGTATCTTTCTACTTCTATATAAAGTACCCAAGTCAATACACACAACTACCTCGACAACTCGCTCTTTGCTCCAGAACTCTTAACCTTACATATACTTCAAACTACAAAGTTTATATCAGATTATATATGTACTTCAACAAAAACCATGAAAGGGAAGAAGATGAAGCCATGCTGCTTCTCACTCTTTGGCCTCCTGGCAACCAAAATCCTAACATGTCTTACACCTCTAATTGGAATCCTTCCTCCACCTGCGTTGCGGTTTCTGATAATGCTTTGTCATGTGAGCCTCCAGACCTGACAATTGGGCCATCAGGCGTTGGTTTGAAAAGTGGTGAGAATCAAATGGTGGTTACACCGGATTGTGGCAGCCACAACCCAAGTCAGTACTGTATACCATCTCCGGCTGAGATCCTTGCTAGCACTGCACAATTCTCGTGTACTGTCTGCCATAGGACATTCAAGCGATTCAACAATATGCAGGTATATATATATATTCATCTGACTATAAATAAAAAAGTACGAAAATTCTTCAAAAATGCAGCTAGGAAAGAAATTGTGACCAATCTTTTTGTTAGTACATATGCATGCTTACTGAGACATTTTAGTTTACCTATTGGCCATATGCATTTCTTAAATCTGCAATTAATATATATAGCTCAAAAACAGTTGTCGCACTTGTTTATTGCACGACAATATATGAAACATGAACATTCATATACCTTCATTTTGTTCATGCAGATGCATATGTGGGGGCATGGATCACAATATCGACAAGGTAGTGATTCATTACGAGGCTTCACCCGAGCAGGCTCATCTAGTACTACACCTTTGTCGCCAGCTATGAGGTTGCCTTGTTACTGTTGGGTAGAAGGTTGCAAAAGTAACATCAGTCACCCGCGTGCACGACCACTCAAGGATTTTCGGACACTTCAGATTCACTATAGACGCAAACATTGTCCACGGCCTTTCACATGTCGTCGGTGTGGGAAGACATTTGCAGTGCGTGGAGATTGGCAAACACATCAGAAAAATTGTGGTCGCCTATGGTTTTGCATATGTGGTTCGAATTTCAAGCACAAGAGGTCGTTGAAGGATCATGTCTGTTCATTCGGGGATGGCCATGCGCCGCATATGGTTGAGTCGATGATTGTGAGCCATAATGTGATGAGTTCAGATGACGGTAATGATAACGGGGATGAAGGAGCTGATAGAGATATTGGAGCGAGTGCAGATGATTTAGGGTTCGAGATTTAAGATTGAGTCTCAATATGGAGAGCAATAATATTTAATTTGGTCATATAATCAATGCATATTATATACTAAATTGTTTCTATATGTTCATCTTTAGATTGAATAAATCTTGTCCCAAGAGAACTAAAAGCCAGATTATTTGTTCATTGGTATATATTCTCGTTAGTAGAAGCCGGAGAAGTCTAGCTATCATATTTAGTTTGTTGCAAGATTTATATTTTTTTTAAGTAAATGTACCCTTTATGCTGGTTGATAATTTTGTCGATCTGCTTTTGTTTTTTAAGCATCTGACCGTGCAATGAATTTGGGTACTTATAAGCATAGAAAGCTCCAAATTAAAAGTGTTAATTAAATGTACCAGTAACTGTATCAGGTTAAAAGCATCTAAATCAAACACATAAAGTAAAATCTTTGAATATAAGAAAGATGTAAGTATTGCCCAAATTAATGAAGGAAACTCAAGAGATCT
>CAXKVX010002625.1:0-59461 GCA_964058865.1 Eleocharis quinqueflora
CGGCGGGTAGCAAAGCACCACTATTAAAATCTTTTTATAGCGGATGGCACATGTCGTCCGCTATTAAAGATGTTTTATAGTGCATTTGCCTTAGAGTCCGCTATAAAAAGTTCTGATCAATTTGTTTTCACGGATCACCATGTCGTTCAAATCCAACCATTAATTCATGTCAATCCAACGCTCCAAAAAATCACAGTCCCACGAATTAAGACACATAGATTTTCGTTCCAAATTTTTCGTTCTATATATAAATATCAACTCTCCATCGTTCTTCATTCATATATTTCCCTCATTCTGCTTTCGTCCTTCAAATATTATTGTGTTTTATGTATGACTGTGAATATATATATATATATATATATATATATATATATATATATATAGCTAGAAAGCTCTAAATATATATATATATATAAAACATGATATTTTCAGGACTGTTTTTAAAAAATATTTTAAAATATAGCTAAAAAGCTCTAAAAATCACGAAATTTGATTTTCTACGAGATTTTGATATGAATCTTTATTGAGCAATTTAAATTTAAATTTTGACTACAAAAAGTCGGCTAATGTGAAATTTTTGCATTTCGGCCAAAATGCAAACGTTTTCACATTAGCCATACTCTATATATATATATATATATATATATATATATATATATATATATATAGTTGTGCTATTATGCTTTGCAAAGCACGGCAAAACGCACGCTTTGCGATTGTGGAACCATTGGATCTTTGATCATCATATTGGCACAAATCACAAAGCACGATCCAATGGACCACAATGGCAAAGCACGCGTTTTGCAGCGCTTTGCAAAGCATAGTAGCATAATTATATATATATATATATATATGAGTTTTAAGTATTACTGTAAAATGTTTTTTCACAACTCGTTTAATTATTACTGTAAAAATAAAATTAGATTGTTTAATAAGGTCGTTTAAAAATAAAATTTGATTGTTCAAAATCATAATACAACTAATATACAAAGAAAAGTAAGTTAAGCAACAGGATATAGTTGCAAATAGTCAAATTTTCTCTTGATTATATATTATGAACAAACATTTTCTTTTATAGAGGACCCTTAGTGAGACCCGCTATAAAAGGGTACATATAATAGCGGATGTACACTAGAGATCGCTATAAAAAAGAGCTTTTAATAGCGGACCATGCCCCATATCCACTATAAAAGCTGTCTTTTATAGCGATGGGATGTTGCGGTCCGCTATTAAAGGTCCTATTTAATAGCGGAGTTTACCAACCTTTAACAATCCTCCTTTAAAACCTCCTAAATCCGCTATAAAAGAGTGTTTTAGTCCGCTATAAAATCCCATAATTGTAGTAGTGATAACAAAAATAATGTACATAACAATAATACGCATAATGTTCATAACATGCATAACAGTTCAAATAACATGTATAAATGTGCATAATAACTACAACAATGTGAAATTGAATGTAAATGAATTCGTCCATTGAATCCAGACGAGCATTTTCTGTCGAGCTTTTTCAGTCGACAATTCAGTCAATTAATTACATAATAACAAAAATAATGTGCAAAATGAATTGAACTGAAGGTGTCTAGTGATATCGATGAGCGTGTCGATTGTTGTATCGCCGAAACATTTTCCTTAAAATTATATGCATGGCCAGTAGCCGTATGGTTGTACGTACGTAAACAGAACGATCTAGTCATATCTATAATCTATATATCATTATATGTACTTTAGTCAACGTATACGAATATTAAATCGGTGTCAAAAGTCAAAATCAAATGTATAAAAGAATAGGAATACGATGCAATTAATTGACATATACGGTTCTGGACAAAAGTATGAATGACGTGATCATTACGTAGAGTAGAGCGAGGCTATTGTATTTTGCAAATTAAATACGATTTTAAAGGTATTTTGCACTAATAAATAAAATCTTTGAACATCGTATACTCAATGAATTTTGGAGATCCAATTTTATATATTTTTTAAAAAGACTGACGATTTTTAGATCATTCAATAGACCAATACGAACATTTTTTCGTCCGTCTAAAAAATAGTAAAAGTTAATATATATATATATGAGTGAGGCTATGGTGTTCCGCAAAGCACGTGCTTTGCAATTGTGGACCATTGAATCTTGGAATATCATGTTGGCACGAATCACAAAGCGTGATTCAATGGTCCACAATTGCAAAGCACGTATTTTGCGGAACACCATAGCCTCACTCTATATATATATATATATATATATATATAGAGTAAGACTAAAGTACTTTATAAAGCACAAAAATGTATGTACTTTAGACCCACATCTCACAATACAAAGTGCAAATGGCTGATCCGGACCGTTGAAAATGTTGTCTATACTAAAATCTATTTGGAAACCAAATTTTCCATTTTTTGAAATTTTTTTACTATTTTATTGGATGGGTAGAAAATTCGTTAAATTGGAGGTCTATCAATCGTTAGATTCCTGAGTTTTCTACCTATCCGATAAAATAGTAAAAAAATTTCAAAAAATGAAAATTTTGGTATCTAAGTAGATTTTAGTATGGACAACATTTTCAACGGTACGGATCAGCCATTTGCACTTTGTATTGTAAGATGTGAGTCTAAAGTATATGCACTTTCATGCTTTATAAAGTACTTTAGCCTAACTCTATATATATATATATATATATATATATTTAGATTATTTAGAGTGGGACTAATTGTTTTGCAAAGCACAATTTCAACGGTGCTTTGAATTCATATACAAATTGTAAAGTCTAAACACGCAATTCAAACATTTAACATTATCGGCGTATTGAAATCTACTTAAAGATCCAATTTTACATTTTTAGTATTTTTTATATTTTTGAAAAGGTTAAAAGTTTGTTAATCTAAGAACTTCCGGATCTTCCAATACAAATGATTTTTTGTCTATCTAGAAAATAGTAAAAAAATATCAGAAATGTAAAATTGAATTTCCATGTGAATTTCAAAGTAGATAATGTTCAACGTTTTGAATCGATTGTTTGGACTTTATAATTTTATATATGAATGCAACGTCATTGAAATAATGCTTTGCAAATCACAACAATCTCACTCTTGATAATAATATGACAGCAATAAATGAGAATATAAAAACAATTAAACGAGATTTTAATTTAGCAAAATATTGTTAATTGTAAATATAATATAACATAATCGAATAATAATTGTTATACGTCTATTAAATTACTTATATATATTTTACATGTGAGTTCGAATATCGATTTAGCTATTTCACACGTTGGAGATTATTTCCACCGTAAAAAAATGAATTAAACTTACGTAATATTCCCGAAGAATCATTATCAGAATTTTGGTTATTAACGTGAAAAAAAGGTTGTTCCATAGGAATGATTGGAAAAGGTATTTTTTTCGTGAAATTACCATGAAAATGGATTCATGAAACTACCCTCCTCTCAAAAAAAAAAAACATTTTTCCTTGGAATACCATGAAAATACTCTTTTTATTGTGGAGCTAAGCATGGAAATAACTTTGCTTGTGGGTCACCTGTTTTTATTTTCATAGTTAGCATGACACATTTTCATGATATTTGCATTGAAATGATTCAAAAATTACCACATAAATGATTCAAAAGTTACCACGAAAATAATTATATTATCAGCATAATTATTATTTATTTGCCCATTTTTTAAGAAATATATAAACATTATTTTCGTCATGATATTATTTTTGTCAGTTAATATATTATTTATGTCTCCATAACCATTATTTATATCAGTAAATATATTATTTTTGGCAGTGAAACCATTATTCTCTTAATAAATTTTAGTATTGCTGCACAAATTTTATTAACTAGCTTTTATTTGTCATAATACCAATTACCAGCAAGTAGCATCAAAATTTACATGCTGTATACTGAACAACTATAAAATAAACTTGTATCCAAAATTTGACTTTATAATTTTACATAATACAAAAGAATGTTTAAAATTTGAAGTTGGTACCAAACGTTACCAAGAATACCACACTGTCATAAAATTTCAAGACTTGATATCTGCATATGAAGATAAATAATCATTATGAAAAAATATTTCGGAAATAAAAATATAAAAAATATAAAAAATATAAAAAATGTTCATTAATAGAAATAAGCTTTTACAGTGGAGAGAAGCACTTACACCGAATCTTTCTTCGTTCCATCAAAAATCACTGCTAGATAGATGGGTTGGAGCAGAAAGAGAGAGCTAGCAGCCACCACCGTTATTTATAGGATTAGGTGAGAAGGAAGAAGAGAAGATGACTTGTTGAAATTTTGAAAAAGAGAGAGAGTAACATAGAGAATATAATTTAAGTAAAGTTTTGGAGGAAACTTTCCCGCTCAAAAGTTTGGAGTATTTCCGTGGGTAGTGTTTTTTCGTGGAAGAGAGATAAATATTTGGAAAGTTCGATTATTTATGTGAAAGTAAAGACTATTTCTGTGGAAATTGACAATTTGTGTCGTCCATAGTTTGTTCCGTGGTGAATTCACGCAAAAAAGAATTGTTTTCGTGGATGTGATTTTGTCATGGAAAAAACATATCTAACCACGTTAATAATCAAAATTTTGATAGTAATCATCTTAATTACGAATCAAAATTACGTATTATTCGATTGAATTTTTAGATAATGTTTCATAGATATCATATTTGATATCAACTATTGATATCGATTTTATTATGCACATTTAGTTGAGTTATAATGCACATTATTTGAGTTATTATGCATGTTATACATAACTATTTCAGTACAAAAAATAACATGTATAACTATTTCATTACAGAAAATAACATGCATAATAACTCAAATAATGTGCACGATAACTCAACTAAAGGTGCATAATAAAATTGACAACATGTATAACTATTTCATTACAGAAAATAACATGCATAATAACTCAAATAATGTGTATGCACGATAACTCAACTAAAATTGCATAATAAAATCGATATTAATAGTTAGTATCAAATATGATATTTACCTATCAGCTCCCAAAATAGTATACTTACAACAAATGAAGAGAATTGGTTGGTTCCGATGACAATGCAAATAGGGAAGTATAGGGGAGGTCGAATGGATAGAGATGGCTACCTGCCTAGCTACTAGCTAGATCTGTTTGTTAGACGTCGAAGAGCTTAATTTAATCTCATTTAGAATCAAAGTAATATATATGCATGTTATCAAGCATAACAAATATCAGAAAACAAAAACAAACAAAAGAACACCGACTCGCTAATTGTGACAAAGAAACTGTGGATTTCCCAATCTCAGTATTCTGTTGCGACACACTAGCTTAGATCATAAGACATCATAAGTTAACTTAGAATATTCATTTTATTATTGTCTAGTGATTGTCTAAATTTAAGATGATACTTCCAGTTACAATCATAATTGCAGAATGCATAGTATTATCTATTTAGAAAGTTACAAATTACAAAAGTTTTTTTTCAAATGTTATGTCAGTTTTTGCAATTGATATGAAAATTAAAAAATAACTCTAAAAAATCATATTAGTGAATTAGAATATAAAAATAATTG
This sequence comes from Eleocharis quinqueflora, assembly GCA_964058865.1. Taxonomy (NCBI): domain Eukaryota; kingdom Viridiplantae; phylum Streptophyta; class Magnoliopsida; order Poales; family Cyperaceae; genus Eleocharis; species Eleocharis quinqueflora. The sequence goes on from CAXKVX010002625.1 coordinate 5,567, forward strand.
TTCTGAAATTAACACAAAATATTTATTATTGAAATAATAAATTTTTTTTGTTTTTGTTTTTTTTATTAAAGCCCGAAAGCTTCACACACACGCATGCAACCCACACCCCCGCCGCATCAGTGGTATTATATCTCCTGCCTCTTGTTTAGGGTCTATTTGGCAACATCACTTTTGACGGAATACCGAAATAAAGGCTTATTCCAACAATATGATTTTGTCAAACACTTTTTGAATAATAGAATAATAGAATAATAGTAAAAGAAACTATTCTAGTATGAGAATGGATCAAATGCCTACTTTTCTTGTGCCTCATCATGTCCATTAACTTAAAAAATTAATTAATTAATTTTTTAAGACTTTAAATATCAAAACTAATTGATTGAATATTTCATATATGTCATAATACACGTGTATACAAAATATTGTAACATTTTATTTTAATTTCATTGGTCATCTAGAGCTAACAAAATCAACGGTTCAAAATTTATCTTTATATTATTGTTATTATTATAATTATCATTATTATTTGATTATGTCGTATTATATTTGTAATTAATAATATTTAAGTATATTATATATAATTTACTATTATTATATATTATTATATAATCTTTATTATTAAAATAATATTAATAACTACTAATAATTATTAGTAAAATAATGCAAAACATTGAAAAACATCGATGAATTGTTGAAAACATCGATGAGTGGTTGAAAAACATCGATGAATTGATGAAAATATTGAAAAACATCGCTAGTCTTACCGCCTGAGAGATTAGTATGACCACCAGAGGAGTAAGTATGACCACCTGAGATGTTAGTATGGCTACCTGAGGAGTTAGTATGACTATCTGAGATGTTAGTATCACCATCAGGGTAGTATGATCATCAGAGGAGTTAGTATAACCACCTGAGATATTAGTATGACAATCAGATGTGTTAGTATGACCATATCCTTAGTTAGTATTAGCACATTATTATATAGTGAAGATTAGACTTGAAACAGTGGATAAAAACAGACTTGAAACAACTAGTCTGAACACATGCTTTATTTAGTCTTAACACCTTTTTATGTAGTTTGCAAGCCTATTTTATTTAGTATGCACACTATTTCTATACAAAATAGACTTGAAACAGCTAGTATGATCATCAGAGGAGTTAGTATGACCATATCATTAATTAGTATTAGCACATTACATTTTTATATAGTGCATATTATTTAGTCCGAACACCTTTTTTATTTAGTGTGTACCTCATTTCTTTGCAAAATAGACTCGAAACAGCTAGTATGACCATCAGAGGAGTTAGTATAACCACTTGAGATGTTAGTATGACTATCAGAGAAGTTAGTATGACCATATCCTTAGTTAGTATGCACACCATTAATTTTTGTACAAAACATACTTGAAATAATGAATAAAACAAACTTGAAACAGCTAGTTCGAATACCTATTTTATTTAGTATGAAAATATATTTTATTTAGTCTGAACAACTCTTCTATTAGTTTGTGCCTCATTTTTTGACTTGAAACACTGCAAAAACAGACCTGAAATGACTAATCTAAATTCTTGTTTTATTTAATCTGAACACCTACTTTATTTAATTTGAACACATGTTTTTATTTAGTCTGAACACCTGCTTTATTTAGTATGAACACCTATTTTATTTAGTCTGAACTAGAATGAGCATATCATTAGTTAGTATGAGTACAAAATAATATTTGATCTTCGAACAGACGTAACTTTTGACTCGTAACTCCGATTCGCGTGTATGTGCACTTTTTGGAAACAGCAAGACACGACGCACACACTTTATCGAAGTGTAACCCTGTAACAATGCTGTTTGGACTCCAAAAATGCTTCTATTGCCTGCAAATCACCGTTTTTTTATTTTTCTGCACCTTTTTTGCTCATATTTTCTGAAAAAATGCTTGAAACAGTGCAAAAACATATTTGAAACAACTAATATTAAAACATGTTATATTTAGTCTGAACACTTATTTTATTTAGTCTGCACCCCAAGCATTCTATGCAAAACAGACATGAAACAATGCAAAAAAGACTTGAAACATCTAGTATGAACACCTCTGACAACTAGTCTGAGCACCTGTTTTATTTTTTCTGAACACTTGTTTTATTTAGTGTGAACACTTGTTTTATTTAGTTTTTGCCTCATTTTGTGCAAAACAAACTTGAAACAACTAGTCTAAACACCTATATTATTTAGTCTCAACACGTTTATATTTAGTCTGAACACTTGTTTTATTTAGTACGTGCTTCATTTTTTGTCAATAACTGACTTGAAACAACTAGTCTGAACATCTTTTTTATTTAATCTGAACATATGTTTTATTTAGTCTAAATACATATTTTATTTAGTCTGCATTCATGCATTTTATGCAAAACATTCTTAATAGTATGTAGGAAGAAAATGTTCAGAATAATGTGCGCAATCCAATTTTTTATCCACTTTGATTGTTTGACTTTTCATTTTTAGAAATCGCTTGAGTGTTTGACTTTTTATTTTTAGAAAGTTATTTGAGGTACTCCTATGAGGTACAAGAGTTGGGGTACAATTAGTCAATCCCTTTAGAAAATACGAATTCGAAAGGGAGTGCATGCAGGTTACACCTCGATGGATTTATTGTACCAGCAATATTACCATTTGTGTTTTGTGTTTCAAGAAGTGTTATATAGAGGTGTGCACTCATAATTTAAATCATTTGATTAATGAATTATATTCTCTCTCTTTTAAAATTGCGTGATGAAGAGAGAAAAATAAATAAATAATTAAATTATAAATAATAGTGTCATTAAATAATTTAATGATTTAAATTATGAATACATAATCAAATGAGATATTCATGAATGTACTAACTCTGACCCTTGAATTTCAGCCTTTAATTAGAATAACTAGAGCTAATTGTATTCTCTTTATTTTAAATATTTTTTAATGGTTGTAAAGCTCGAGGTCTTAGACCTGAGTTTGAAATTAAAAAATTTCCTACTTCTCATTGTAATTTTTTTGCGGAGTTGGAGCGGTAGGGATTCGAATCAACATAAAAATCTCCTCCTTCTCAATGTGTGTATTCCTCCATCTAAGAGAAATGACATTATTTTCCAAATACAATAGCTCTAGTAAAGAAATAAAGAGATAAAATAAATTGGACCTTACTTTTTAAATACACGAGAAACATGTAAGAGGGTAGAAAAAAACAGGATCCTACTTTTCTTCCAAAATGACAACAAATATACACCATAAAAGAATAGAATTTAGCTTCAACACTGTCGTACATATATTTTGGAGAAGGTGGAGTGACATAAGAGAGGAAGGAGGCGGAGAGAAAAGAAGAAGTCGTTACCATTATGGAAGGGGAAGAATTATCTAACGAATGGAGATCATCACTCATCTAGCAACAATGGCTGGAGAAGGAGAAAGGAGGCTGCCAATTAGTGTTCGTTTGATCATCACTCATCTGAATGATCAAGATCAAGTGAGTTCGGAAGTAGCAAGTCTGATGTGAATCGATTCCAAGGGGAGATATTATTGATGGGTTTCTCTGAGACATAACAAATAGATTTGATCTCACAATCACTTTTGATGACGACATTACACTCACATTTGGTTTATCTTAAAATTATCTTCTTTCTATTGTATCTTAAAATTGTAACCTGTACACATGTTTCTTTTTACTGTAGATAGGTGGATGTAGGATTTCTCCTTACAAACTAACCTCAATTTTAATAGACAATGACTTATTAAGATATAATTTGACACACTCTCTAGAAATGATTATGCTAAAATTTTGGGTTAAGTTCGATGTACCCATGTAAACATAGTTTATTTCTCCATCAAAACTAATATTTATTTTCTTATTTTCATTTAATTTATCATGAGCCTTTTATTTAAGGCATATCGACCAATTTATGTGTCTTTCTTTCTTTGTTATTTATAGTCTTCATAAATCTTCATGCTAGGTGATACTCAAATATTCAATAATAATATTAGTATATAAAATTAAATATGTAAGAAAATCTGAGATGAAATTTTAAATGTACTCCTCTCGCAAATGACACATGTGCCCCTAAAGATGAATGCCATCTCGTCGTGAAAAAAATAAATCCTATACACGCAGATGAGAGTTGCATACAGAGCTTATACACACTTTTGGGACCTGCAAGCCTGGAATGTATTAAATTTCCTACATGAAATTCTAGGTTGTGCATTTATTACGTGGAATTCTAAACTCGCAGGTCCCACCTGCATGTATAAGCTCTATACGTGAAAATGTTGATGTTGCTGCCTCTCCTCCTGAACCGTTGTGACGGGTTGGGCACCCGTTATGACGGGTTGCTGACGAGTTCTGGAGCGTTATGGTAACGATGTGCTCTGTTTGGCACTTTGAAGCCATCCCTTGATGTCTTGACTTGTCTAGGACATGTCTAAGCATTTCTTGAGCAATTATGACATCAGTATGTACCTGTTTTAACCTACATCTTCACCAAAACTCATATGCAAGGTTAGTACTTTATTTGTCTTGCAAATTGTCAGATATGAAGAACTTCGAGTGGTATTCTATGCTTCTTTGTGGTGGTTTCAAGAATGGTTACCATACTTAAATGAAGTACTCGAAGAACAAAGACTTCTTGTTGTAGGTTATGATACTTTGTGGAGTTTTCTAGAAAGGTTACCACCCATAATTGAAGTAATGAAACACATCTAGTGGCATGATAAGATGCTTTATAGTGTTTTCTTGAATGGTTACCACCCAAAAATGAAGTACTTGTATCAGAAACACCTCTCGAAGAAGGATAAGATGCTTTGTGGTGTTTTCTTAAATGTTTACCACCCATAAATGAAGTAATCGGATAAAAATCACTTCTCATAGTAGGATAAGATGCTTTGTTGTGCTTTCTTGGATGGTTACCACCCATAAATAAAGTACTCGGATTAGAAACACTTCTCGTAGCAGGATAAGATGCTTCGTGGTGTATTCTTGAATGTTTACTACCCGTAAATGAAGTAATCAGACATGAAGCACTTAAAGTGGTATTCTATGCGTCTTTGTGGCGGTTTCATTAAAAGGGTACCACACTTGAATGAAGTACTCGAAGAACAAACACATCTTGTAGTAAGCTATGATGTTTTGTGGAGTTTTGTTGAAAGGTTATCACCCATAAATAAAGTAATGAGGTAAAAAAAATCATTTCTCGTAGCAGGATAAGTTGCTTTATGGTATTTTCCTGAATGGTTACCAACCATAGATAAAGTAATCGGATAAAAACACTTCTCTTAGTAGGACAAGATTCTTTGTGGTGTTTTCTTGAATTGTTACCATCCATAAATGAAGTAATCAGATCAAAAACACTTTTCATGGTAGGATAAGATGCTTTGTAGGGTTTTGTTGAATGGTTACCACCCATAAATGAATTACGCGGATCCGAAACAGTTCTCGCAGCAAGATAAGGTGCTTTGTGGTGTTTTCTTGAATGTTTACCACCACTCAAGAAAGATTATCAAACTTAAATAAAGTACTCAAAGAAAAAACACTCCTCGTAGTAGGATATGATACTTTGTGGTGTTTTCTTGAATGTTTACCATCCATAAATGAAATACTCAGATCAGAAACACTTCTTGTAGCAGGATAAGATACTTTGTCGTGTTTTCTTAAGTGTTTTCCATCCATAATGAAGCACTTACATTGGTATTGTACGCTTCTTCATGGTGGTTTCCTGAAAAAAATTTAGTTTTCTTGAAAGGTTACCACCCATAATTGAAGTAATAAAGAACTTCTAGTAGCAGGATAAAATGCTTTGTAGTGTTTTCTTAAATGGTTACCACCCAAAAATGAAGTTTTCATACTCGTATCAGAAATACTTCTCGAAGAAGGATAAGATGCTTTGTGGTGTTTTCTTAAATGTTTACCACCCATAAATAAAGTAATCGGATCAAAAACACTTCTCATAGTAGGAAAAGATGCTTTGTGGTGCATTCTTGAATGGTTACCACCCATAAATAAAGTACTCGGATCAGAAACACTTCTCGTAGCAAGATAAGATGATTCGTGGTGTATTCTAGAATGATTACTTCCCGTAAATGAAGTAATCAGACATGAAGCACTTAAAGTGGTATTCTATGCTTCTTTTGGGCGATTTCATGAAAGGGTACCACACTTGAATGAAATACTCGAAGAAGAAACACTTCTCGTAGTAGGCTATGATGCTTTGTGGCGTTTTCTTGACTTTGTTACCACCCATAAATGAAGTAATCAGACATGAAGCACATGGAGTGGTATTCTATACTTCTTCATGGTGGTTTCAAGAAAGGTTACCACACTTAAATGAAGTACTCGAAGAAGAAACACTTCTCGTAGTAGGATATGATGATTTGTGATGTTTTTTTTTAGTGTTCATCACCCATAAATGAAGTAATCGGACATGAAACACTTGGAGTGGTATTCTATGCTTCTTAATGGTGGTTTCAAGAAAGGTTACCACACTTAAATGAAGTACTCAAAGAAGAAACACTCCTCGTAGTAGGATATGATGCTTTATGGTGTTTTCTTGATTGTTTACCATTCATAAATTAAGTAATCATACATGAAGCACTTGGAGTGGTATTATATTATTCTTCATGGTGGTTTCAAGAAATGTTACCACACTTAAATGAAGTACTCGAAGAATAAACACTCCTCCTAGTAGGATATGATGCTTTGTGATGTTTTCTTGAATGTTTACCATCCATAATTGAAGTATTCCAATCAGAAACAATTCTTGTAGCATGGTAAGATGTTTTGCGATGTTTTCTTGATTGTTTATCATCCATAAATGAAGTACTCAGACATGAAGCACTTAGATTGATATTCCACGCTTCTTCATGGTTGTTTCCTGAAAGGTTTAGTGTTTTCTTGAAAGGTTACCACCAATAAATTATGTGCTCGGTTCAGAAACACTTTTTGTAACATGATAAGATGCTTTGTGGTGTTTTCTTGAATGTTTACCACCCATAAATGAAGCAATCCGATATGAAGAACTCAAAGTGGTATTCTATGATTCTTCGTGGTGGTTTCAAGAATGGTTACCAAACTTAAATGAAGTACTCGAAGAAGAAAAACTTCTCGTTGTAGGATATGATGCTTTGTTAAATTTTCTTGAAAGGTTACCACCCATAATTGAAGTAATCAAATACTTCTAGTGGCAGGATAAGATGCTTTATAGTGTTTTCTTGATTGGTTACCACCCAAAAATGAAGTACTCGTATTAGAAACACTTCTCGAAGTAGGATAAGATGCTTTGTACTGTTTCCTTAAATGTTTACCACCCATAAATGAAGTAATCGGATCAAAAACACTTCTTATAGTAGGATAAGATGCTTTGTGGTGATTTCTTGAATGGTTACCACCCATAAATGAAGTAATCGGATCAAAAACACTTCTTATAGTAGGATAAGATGCTTTGTGGTGATTTCTTGAATGGTTACCGCCCATAAATGAAGTACTCGGATCAGAAACACTTCTCGTAGCAGGATAAGATGCTTCGTGGTGTATTCTTGAATGTTTACTACTCGTAATTGAAGTAATCAGACATGAATCACTTAAAGTGTTATTCTATGTTTTTTGTGGTGGTTTCATGAAAGGGTACCACACTTGAATGAAGTACTCGAAGAAGAAACATTTCTCGTAGTAGGCTATGATGCTTGTCGAGTTTTGTTGAAAGGTTATCACCCATAAATAAAGTAATGAGATAAAAAAACATTTCTCGTAGTAGGATAAGTTGCTTTATGATATTTTCTTGAATGGTTACCTACCATAGATGAAGTAATCGGATAAAAACACTTCTCCTAGTAGGATAAGATGCTTTGTGGCGTTTTCTTTATTTGTTACCACCCATAAATGAAGTAATCAGATCAAAAACACTTTTCATGGTAGGATAAGATGTTTTGTAGTGTTTTGTTAAATGGTTACCACCCATAAATGAAGTACGCGGATCAGAAACACTTCTCGTAGCAGGATAAGGTGCTTTGTGGTGTTTTCTTGAATGTTTACCACCATTCAAGAAGGTTATCACACTTGAATGAAGTACTTGAAGAAGAAACACTCCTCGTAGTAGGCTATGATGCTTTCTGATGTTTTCTTGACTGTTTATCACCCATAAATGAAATATTCAGATCAGAAACATTTCTTGTAGTAGGATAAAATACTTTGCCATGTTTTCTTAAATGTTTACCACCCATAATGAAGTACTCAGACATGAAGCACTTAGATTGGTATTCTACGCTTCTTCATGGTGGTTTCCTGAAAAGTTTTTAGTTTTTTTGAAAGGTTACCTCCCATAAATTAAGTACTCAGATCAGAAACACTTTTGTCACATGATAAGATGTTTTGTGGTGTTTTCTTGAAAGTTTACCACCCACAAATGAAGTAATCAGACATGGAGCACTTAGATTTTTATTGTACGCTTCTTCGTGTTGGTTTCCTGAAAGGTTTTTAGTTCTCTTGAAAGGTTATCACCCATAAATAAAGTACTCTCATCAGAAACACTTCTCGTAACATGAAGTACTCAGACATGAAGCACTCATAAATGAAGTACTCAGACATGAAGTACCATGATAAGATGCTTTGTGATGTTTTCTTGAATGTTTATCACCCATAAATGAAGTACTCAAACATGAAGCACTTAGACTGGTATTCTACGCGTCTTGATGGTGGTTTCCTGAAAGGTTTGGAGTTTTCTTGAAAGGTTACCACTCATAAACAATAAATGAAGTAATCAGATCACAAACACTTTTCGCGGTAGGATAGATGCTTAGTAGTGTTTTCTTAAATGGTTACCACCCATAAAAGAAGTACTCAGATAAAATATACTTCTCGTAGAAGGATAAGATGCTTTGTGGTGTTTTCTTGATTGTTTACCATCCATAAATAAAGTAATCAGACATGAAGCACTTGGAGTGGTATTCTTTGCTTCTTCATTGTGGTTTCAAAAAGATTACAACACTTAAATGAAGTACTCGAAGAAGAAACACTCCTCGTAGTAGGATATGACGATTTGTGGTGTTTTCTTGAATGTTTACCACCCATAAATGAAGTAATCAGACATGAAGAACTTGGAGTGGTATTCTACGCTTCTTCATAGTGGTTTCAAGAAAGGTTACCACACTTAAATGAAGTACTCAAAGAAGAAACACTCCTTGTAGTAGGATATGATGATTTGTGGTGTTTTCTTGAATGTTACCACCCATAAATGAAGTAATCAGACATGAAGCACTTGGAGTGGTATTCTATTATTCTTCATGGTGGTTTCAAGAAAGGTTACCACACTTAAATGAAGTACACGAAGAAGAAACACTCCTCGTAGTAGGATATAATGCTTTGTGATGTTTTGTTGAATGTTTACCACCCATAAATGAAGTACTCCGATCGAAAACAATTCTTGTAGCATGATAAGATGCTTTGCGATGTTTTCTTGAATGTTTATCACCCATAAATGAAGTACTCAAACATGAAGCACTTAGATTGGTATTCCACACTTCTTCATGGTTGTTTCCTGAAAGGTTTGGTATTTTCTTGAATGGTTATCACCCATAAATGAAGTACTCGGATCAGAAACAATTCTCGTAGCAGAATAAGATGCTTCGTGGTGTATTCTTGAATGTTTACTACTCGTAAATGAAGTAATCAGACATGAAGCACTTAAAGTGGTATTCTATGTTTCTTTGTGGCGGTTTAATGAAAGGGTACCACACTTGAATGAAGTACTCAAAGAACAAACACTTCTCGTAGTAGGCTATGATGCTTTGTGCAGTTTTGTTGAAAGGTTATCACCCATAAATAAAGTAATGAGATAAAAAAACATTTCTCGTAGCATGAAAAGTTGCTTTATGGTATTTTCCTGAATGGTTACCTACCATAGATAAAGTAATCGCATAAAAACACTACTCCAAATAGGATAAGATGATTTGTGGCGTTTTCTTGAATTGTTACCACCCATAAATGAAGAAATCAGATCAAAAACACTTTTCATGGTAGGATAAGATGTTTTGTAGTGTTTTCTTAAATGGTTACCACCCATAAATCGTAACAGGATAAGGTGTTTTGTGGTGTTTTCTTGAATGTTTACCACCATTCAAGAAAGGTTATCACACTTAAATGAAGTACTCGAAGAAAAACACTCCTCGTAGTAGGATATAGAGTTGTGACGAAGGGTCGGGTCGGGTCGGTCACGGGTCGACCCGCACGGGTTCAAGGGTCCGACGGGTCACGGGTCCCCGGGTCTCAAGGGTCTCACGGGTCGGGTTTGCACGGGTCCAAAGTCCGAAAGGGCAACCCGACCCGTGATAGACCCCCACGGGTCTCACGGGCAAGGGTCGGGCACGAGTCACGGGTTTGTGGGGGGCGAGTCCGACCCGGCGGGATTTTCAAATTTTTTTTTTTGAATTTTAAAGTTTGTAAATGGTAAATGCCTCTAAAAAATCCGGAAAAATCCCAAAAAAATTAAAAAAATGAACGAAAATTCAGAAAAAAAATTTGTAATATTTTAAAAAATATATTTTATAATTATATCATTTTTATTTATGATATTTCTTAAAATAAAAAATATTCATATAATGTTCAAAAAACTCTAAATTCTCAATAAATTCGAAAAAATATTAAAAAAATAAAAAAATGCACAAAAATTCAGAAAAAATTTGTAATATTTTGAAAAATATATTTTATAATTATATCATTTTTATTTATGATATTTCTTAAAATAAAAAATATTCATATAATGTTCAAAAAAACTCTAAATTCTCAATAAATTCGAAAAAATGTTAAAAAAATAAAAAAATGCACAAAAATTCAGAAAAAAATTTGTAATATTTTGAAAAATATATTTTATAATTATATCATTTTAATTATGGTCTTTATTAAAATAAAAAATATTCATATAATGTTCAAAAAAAAACCTCTAAATTCTCAATACATTCGAAAAAAATGTTACAAAAATAAAAAAAATGCACAAAAATTCAGAAAAAATTTGTAATATTTTGAAAAATATATTTTATAATTATATCATTTTTAAAAGTTAACCTCCTCCTTTATTCCGGGCTTGGGACCGGCTATGTGAATAAGACAACATAGGCGGAGTTCTAACTTTTTTTTTGTTAGTATCATTGGAAAAAAATGTTGTAAAAAAGAAAAATATAATTACAATTACAATTAAAAACTTACTACATTGCACGCATGAATTCATTGTTCAGATACCACAATTCGTCGTCGTCAATGCACAATGGATCATCAGAATCATCGCCGGCGACAGGACTTCTTGGCATAGTACTACTTTCTTGAGTTTCGACTTCTTGAAAATTAGGATCATGTTGATTACGCTCTTCGGCATCAATCCAATCTTTCAAGCACACAAGTTGCTCAAACCGTGTTGTACCCAATTTGGTGCGTTTATCGGTCAAAATTCTACCAGTGGAACTGAAACATGACTCGGATGGTACAGTTGACACGGGCACTGCATAAACGTCGCGAGCCATCGCTGCCAAAACTGGATATGCGCCAGAATGTCGCTTCCACCAATCTAGGATGTCGATGTCATCGTCTTCAAAACTTCCCAAACAGTAACTCAACAGTTCGTTAGTGTTTAGCATTTGAGGTTCATCCTCCCTTAGCTCGCTAAGCAAGCCTAAAGAACTGGTCCTTCTATTTGTGATTAAAAAAAGTTATTGAGTGTTAAAAAATTACTAAATAAATTGAGTCTTCAAATATTACTAAATATATTGCATTCATACCTTTGTGGTTGAGTTGGCGCAGAAGCCATCCTTGAGACATGTCGAGCATTGTAAATGTCGAGCATTGTAAATGTCGAACATCCCGTCGAATAAAGTAGTCACTTCGGCTTCCACCGTATGATATGGTAACTTCAGATTCTGGTTGTACTTCTGAATCAATCTTGTTGTGTACTTCTTTTTGAAGGTCGGATGCAGACAGTTCGCTATAATAGTGATAGGAGGTACTTCTTCCCAATACTTGAGAAACTTCTCTCTCATTGCCTCAACGATTGGAGTCAAATTATGGTCTAGCCCTTCTATATCTTCAAGCTGACGATAGACCTTAGAGAATTGGAAGAAAAAAATATAAGAGAATAAGAGATGGATAAAGAAAGAGGATGATTGTTTCAAACATAAATATAGATTACGTACCTTGGTGATGCAATATAGATGGTGAAGTAACTCGTGTGCAGATGGTGTATACGAGCATGAAAGTTTGACGGTTGCTTTGAAAAAAACTTGTAGAAAGTTTGTCAATTTCTCCAATTGGTTCCATTCTCCCTCGTTCATCATCAGTTGTATCCCCTCGGTTGAGTTCCGCAACATTTCATTTATTGCGTTCTTGTATGGTAAACAATGATGGAACAATCTATACGTGGAGTTCCAACGGGTATCGACATCCCATGGAACTATCAAATTACTCAAGCCCAAGCGTGAACACAATGCATGAAAATTTTGTTTTCTAACATTATTTGAAAAAATGTGATGAAGACCATCTTTGAATTTAAAAATTAAATTTTTAATACCTTCAGTTTTAATACCTGCTTTAACGGTGAGATTTAAAATATGACATGCACATTTTTGATGAAATAATTTCCCATTCATTATGGGATTTAATGCACTTAAAAAATAATCAATAGATTTCATATTGTTGCTAGCATTGTCAAAAGAAATTGAAAAAATCTTGTTTTCTAAATCTCTTTTTAAATTAAATTCATGCAAAACATTAATTATGGCTTGGTAAATAACGTGTGCATTGTGCGGAAAATCAAGATTACAGAAACATAAAACCCATTTCTGTAAAATCCAATTGTCATCAATATAATGTGCAGTAATACAAAAATACCCTAAACCACCCTTACCTGCGGATCAACAGTCAAATGTGATGGATACATTATAGTTTGCATAACCAAAAATGGTTAACAATTCATTTTTCCGTTCTAAATATTGTTTCTTGACTTCGGCCACTATTTTGCGGTGGTGAAATGACTTGTACATTACTTGACCAGCGCCTTTTATTATTAATCTAGCAAAACTAGAACAACAATCCATACTAATTGGTTTTTCTTTATGGGCAATATATCTAGCAACTTCACTTAACATGCGCTTTTCATCATACTTGGCCAAGGTCCTCGTATCGTCAGGGTTAATAGTACTTTGGACTAACCGTTGGTCAGGTTGTTCTTGTGGTTCGTCGCCATTTTCTTCATGTCTTTCAACATGTTTTTTAAAAAATTTCATACCGCTAGACTTTTTGTAATAGAAAAAACCTTTACAATTTTTTACCTTGCACCTCAAAGTCAAAACAGTTTCGTCAGCATCATGAGTTGTTTCATAGAAACGCCACCATGGTGCATCATATTTAGGCGCGGTCGTTTTTCTCTTTTTTTGCCTCGGATCCACTTCTACTTCTTGGATTTCTGGCGATGGATTTGATGATGGCTGCGACGATGGAGGAATACTTTCGTCGACAGATGATAGTGGAGGGACAATTTCAGCTTGAGTTTGAATCGTTGGTGGAGGGGCTTGAGTCGGTGGAACATTAACATCTTGTGCTAAATAAGGGTGTTGAGGATATAATGGGAGGTTTGCATGTCGTGGAGGTGGATAAAATTGTGGTTGTGGTTGATAAAATTGTGGATGTGTTTGGGGGTTTATGTTTGCATATTGTGTTGGGGGATGGGGATTATCCTCACCGAATAGCTCAACACTCAACCTTCGTATTGTTTCTTCAACCGAAATGCTAGGATTTGGTTCTTGAGATGCCATATCTAAAATTGAAAAAAAAAGAAATAATATTGTAAAATGTGAGTTAGAAATAATAAAAAAGCGTGAATTAAATGTGAATTAAAAATAGAAGAACAAAAATTGTATTGTCAAATTTTGTTCAAATAATACTCAAATAATATTGTCAAATTTTGTTCACATAATACTCAAAAATATGTCGAATTTTTTTTATAAATTAATAAATTAATTTACAATTGAAAATAAAAAAAATGTAACTTAGAAGTTATTAAAGAATAAAAATGTGAATTACAAATTGTATGTGAATTAAAATGTGAGTTAGAAATAATAAAATTTGATAAGAATCAAAATTGTTACGTAAAAAAATATAAATTCGAGAATTAAATGTAAATTGTAACTTAAAATCTTAAACGTACCTTTGCACGGATGGTGGATGATGAGAGAATAAATATAAATTAACAATTTAAATATTTAAACCTAATTAATATATCTAAAAATATTATTATAAACTTAGAAGTTATAACTTATATATTAAAATTATGAAAGTAAATTGAGAATTGAGTAGTAATTATTGAGAAATTGAAAGAGAGAATGAGAGATAGATGTGTGAAATAAGTGAGAGTGGATGGTGTTATTTATAGAGAGGTATGGTGAATTTGAAATTTGAAATTTGAAATTTTTTTTTGAATTTTCTGAGAATATTTTCGAATTTTTTTGAATTTAGAAGTGACATAAAGCATTTCTATCATTTCAATCATTTCAATCACGGGTCCAGGGGGTCGGGTCCGGGGGTCGGGTCTAGGGGGTCGGGTCCGGGGGTCGGGTTCAAGGGTCCAAGGGTCGGGCACGTGTCGGGTCAAGGGTCGAGCACGGGTCGGGTCAAGGGTCCGGCGGGTCGGGTCTAGCACGAGTCCAACGGTCAAGAGGGCGTCCCATCCCACCCAAAACCCGTGGGTCCATTTTTCACGGGTCGGGCACGGGTCGGGTCACGGGCGGGTCCGCCCCCGGGGACCTTATCACACTTCTAGTAGGATGTGATGCTTTGTGGTGTTTTCTTGAATTTTTATCATCCATAAATTAAGTACTCAGACATGAATCACTTAGTGGTAACATTTCAAGAACACTCTACAAAGCATCATATATTACCACGAGAAGAGTTTCTTCTCCAAGTACTTCATTTAAGTGTTGTAACCATTCAATAAAACACAACAAAGAAGCATAGATACCACTCTAAGTGTTTCATGTTCGAGTACTTAATTTATTTATAGGTGATTCTGATCAAAGTACTTCATTTATGGGTGGTAACCATTAAAGAAAACACAACAAAGCATCGTACCCTACATCGAGAAGGGTTTCTTATCTTGAGTACTTAATTTATGTGTGGTAACTATTAAAGAAAACACCACAAAGCATCATATCCTACTAATCAGTGTTTCGGATCATAGTACTTCATTTGTGAGTGGTAACCTTTTAAGAAAAACTCACAAAGCATCATATCTTACCACGAGAAGAATTTTTTCTATGAGTACTTCATTTTAGTGTTGTAACCATTCACTAAAACACAACGAATAAGCATTGAGTACCATCTAAGTGCTTCAAGTACGAGTACTTAATTTATGAGTGATTCCAATCAGATTACTTCATTTATGGGTGGTAACCATTAAAGAAAACACAACAAAGCATCGTACCCTACTGCGAGAAGTGTTTCTTACCTGAGTACTTCATTTATGGGTGGTAATAATTAAAGAAACTGCGATAAAGCATCAAATCCTACTAAGAAGTGTTTCTGATCATAGTACTTCATTTGTGAGTCGTAACATTTCAACAACACTCTAAAAGCATCATATCTTACCACAAGAAGAGTTTCTTCACCGAGTACTTCATTTAAGTGTTGTAACCATTCATTAAAACACAACGAAGAAGCATAGATACATATCTAAGTGTTTCATGTCCAAATACTTAATTTATGAGTGATTTCGATCAAAGTACTTAATTTATGGGTGATAACGATTAAATAAAACATCACAAAGCATGTTACCCTATTGCGAGAAGTGTTTATTATCTGAGTACTTCATTTATGGGTGGTAACCATTAAAGAAAACACCACAATGCATCATATCCTACTAAAAAGTGATTCTGATCATAGTACTTCATTTGTGAGTGTTAACATTTCAAGAACACTCTACAAAGCACCAAATATTACTACGAGAAGAGTTTCTTCACCGAGTACTTCACTTAAGTGTTGTAACCATTCATTAAAACACAACGAAGAAGCATAGATACCTATCTAAGTGTTTCAAGTCCAAATACTTAATTTATGAGTGATTCCGATCAAAGTACTTAATTTATGGGTGGTAACCATTAAAATAAACATCACAAAAGCATGTTATCCTATTACGAGAAGTGTTTATTATCTGAGTACTTCATTTATTGATGGTAACCATTAAAGAAAACACCACAAAGCTTCATATCTTACTAAAAAGTGATTCTGATCATAGTACTTCAATTGTGAGTGGTAACATTTCAATAACACTCTACAAAGCATCAAATATTACCACGAGAAGAGTTTCTTCACCGAGTACTTCATTTAAGTGTTGTAACCATTCATTAAAACACAACGAAGAAGCATAGATACCTATCTATGTGTTTCATGTCCAAATACTTAATTTATGAGTGATTTCGAGCAAAGTACTTAATTTATGAGTGATAACGATTAAATAAAACATCACAAAACATGTTACCCTATTGCGAGAAGTGTTAATATCTGAGTACTTCATTTATGGATGGTAACCATTAAAGAAAACACAACAAAGTATCATATCCTACTAAAAAGTATTTCTGATCATAGTACTTCATTTATGAGTAGTAATCTTTCTAGAAAACTCCACAACGCATCATATCTTACCACGAGAACAGTTTCTTCTCCGAGTACTTCATTTAAGTGTTGTAACCATTCAATAAAACACAACAAAGAAGCATAGATACCACTCTAAATGTTTAATGTTCGAGCACTTAATTTATGAGTGATTCCAATCAAAGTACTTAATTTATGGATGGTAACCATTAAATAAAACATCACAAAGCATCTAACGCTACTACGGGAAGTGTTTCTTATCTAAGAACGTCATTTATGGGTGGTAACCATTAAAGAAAACACCACAATGCATCATATCCTACTAAAAAGTGTTTCTGATCAAAGTACTTCATTTGTGAGTCGTAACATTTCATGAAAACTCTAAAAGCATCAAATATTACCACGAGAAGAGTTACTTCACCGAGTACTTCATTTAAGTGTTGTAACCATTCATTAAAACACAACGAAGAAGCATAGATACCTATCTATGTGTTTCATGTCCAAATACTTAATTTATGAATGATTTCGAGCAAAGTACTTAATTTATGGGTGGTAACCATTAAATTAAACATCACAACGCATGTTATCCTATTGCGAGAAGTGTTTATTATCTGAGTACTTCATTTATGGATGGTAACCATTAAAGAAAACACCACAAAGTATCATATCCTACTAAAAAGTGTTTCTGATCATAGTATTTCATTTATTAGTAGTAATCTTTCTAGAAAACTCCACAACGCATTTCAGTGTTGTAACCATTCAATAAAACACAACAAAGAAGCATAGATACCACTCTAAATGTTTCATGTTCAAGCACTTAATTTATGAGTGATTCCGATCAAAGTACTTAATTTATGGATGGTAGCCATTAAATAAAACATCACAAAGCATTTTACGCTACTACGGGAAGTGTTTCTTAACTGAGAACGTCATTTATGGGTGGTAACCATTAAAGAAAACACCACAATGCATCATATCCTACTAAAAAGTGTTTCTGATCAAAGTACTTCATTTGTGAGTCGTAACATTTCATGAACACTCTAAAAGCATCAAATATTACCACGAGAAGAGTTACTTCACCGAGTACTTCATTTAAGTGTTGTAACCATTCATTAAAACACAACGAAGAAGCATAGATACCTATCTAAGTGTTTCATGTCCAAATACTTAATTAATGAGTGATTTCAATCAAAGTACTTAATTTATGGGTGATAACGATTGAATAAAACATCACAAAGCATGTTAGTCTATTGCGAGAAGTGTTTATTATCTGAGTACTTCATTTATATCTATGGTAACCATTAAAGAAAACACCACAAAGTTTCAAATCCTACTAAAAAGTGTTTCTGATCATAGTACTTCATTTATGAGTAGTAATCTTTCTAGAAAACTCCACAACGCATCATATCTTACCACGAGAACAGTTTCTTCTCCGAGTACTTCATTTAAGTGTTGTAACCATTCAATAAAACACAACAAAGAAGCATAGATACCACTCTAAGTGTTTAATATTCGAGTACTTCATTTATGAGTGATTCCGATCAAAGTACTTAATTTATGGATGGTAACCATTAAATAAAACATCACAAAGCATCTTACGCTACTACGGGAAGTGTTTCTTCTCTGAGAACTTCATTTATGGTTGGTCACCATTAAAGAAAACACCACAATGCATCATATCATACTAAAAAGTGTTTCTGATCATAGTACTTCATTTGTCAGTCGTAACATTTCAAGAACACTCTATAAAACATCATATATTACCATGAGAAGAGTTTATTCTCCGAGTACTTCATTTAAGTGTTGTAACCATTCATTAAAAAACAACGAAGAAGCATAGATACATATCTTAGTGTTTCATGTCCGAATACTTAATTTATGAGTGATTCCGATCAAAGTACTTAATTTATGGGTGGTAACCATTAAATAAAACAGAAAAAAGCACATTATCCTATTGTGGGAAGTTTTTATTATCTGAGTACTTCATTTATGGATGGTAACCATTAAAGAAAACACCACAATGCATCATATCCTACTAAGAAGGGTTTATGATCATAGTAATTCATTTGTGAGTGGTAACGTTTCAAGAACATTGTACGAAGCATCATATATTTCCAACGAGAAGAGATTCTTATCTAAATACTTCATTTAAGTGTTGTAACTATTCATTAAAACAAAACGAAGAAGCATAGATACCTATCTAAGTGTTTCATGTCTGAGCACTTAATTTATGAGTGATTTCGATCAAAGTACTTAATTTGTGGTGATCACAATTAAATAAAGCATCACAAAGCATGTTACCCTATTGCGGGAAGTGTTTATTGACTGAGTACTTCATTTATGGATGGTAACCATTAAAGAAAACACCACAATGCATCATATCCTACTAAGGACTATTTCTAATCATAGTACTTCATTTGTGAGTGGTAACATTTCAAGAACACTCTACAAAGCATCATATATTACCACGAGAAGAGTTTCTTCTCCGAGTACTTCATTTAAGTGTTGTAACCATTCAATAAAACACAACAAAGAAGCATAGATACCACTCTCTAAGTGTTTCATGTTCGAGTACTTAATTTATTTATAGGTGATTTTGATCAAAGTACTTCATTTATGGGTGGTAACCATTAAAGAAAACACAACAAAGCATCGTACCCTACAGTGGGAAGGGTTTCTTATCTGAGTACTTAATTTATGTGTGGTAACTATTAAAGAAAACACCACAAAGCATCATATCCTACTAATCAGTGTTTCGGATCATAGTACTTCATTTGTGAGTGGTAACCTTTTAAGAAAAACTCACAAAGCATCATATCTTGCCACGAGAAGAATTTCTTCTATGAGTACTTCATTTTAGTGTTGTAACCATTCACTAAAACACAACGAATAAGCATTGAGTACCATCTAAGTGCTTCAAGTACGAGTACTTAATTTATGAGTGATTCCGATCAGATTACTTCATTTATGGGTGGTAACCATTAAAGAAAACACAACAAAGCATCGTACCCTACTGCGAGAAGTGTTTCTTACCTGAGTACTTCATTTATGAGTGGTAACAATTAAAGAAAATGCCATAAAGCATCATATCCTACAAAGAAGTGTTTATGATCATAGTACTTCATTTATAAGTGGTAACATTTCAAGAAAACTTCACAAAGCATCATATATTACCACGACAAGAGTTTCTTCTCCAAGTACTTCATTTATGTGTTGTAACCATTCATTAAAACACAACGAAGAAGCACAGACACCTATCTAAGTGTTTCATGTCCGAATACTTAATTTATGAGTGATTTCGGTCAAAGTACTTAATTTATGGGTGATAACCATTAAATAAAACATCACAAAGAATGTTACCCTATTGCGAGAAGTATTTATTATCTGAGTACTATATTTATGGATGGTAATCATTAAAAAAAACACCAAAAATTATCATATCCTACTAAAAAGTGTTTCTGATCATAGTACTTCATTTATATGTAGTAATCTTTCTAGAAAACTCCACAACGCATCATATCTTATCACGAGAAGAGTTTCTTCTCCGAGTACTTAATTTAAGTATTGTAACCATTCAATAAAACACAACAAAGAAGCATAGATACCACTCTAAGTATTTCATGTTCGAGTACTTAATTTATTTATAAGTGATTCCGATCAGAGTACTTCATTTATGGGTGGTAACCATTAAAGAAAACACAACAAAGCATCGTACCCTACAGCGAGAAGTGTTTCTTATCTGAGTACTTAATTTATGTGTGGTAACTATTAAAGAAAACACCACAAAGCATCATATCCTACTAATCAGTGTTTCGGATCATAGTACTTCATTTGTGATTGGTCACCTTTCAAGAAAAACTCACAAAGCATCATATCTTACCACGAGAAGAATTTCTTCTACGAGTACTTTATTTAAGTGTTGTAACCATTCACTAAAACACAAGGAATAAGCATTGAGTACCATCTAAGTGCATCATGTACGAGTACTTAATTTATGAGTGATTCCGATCAGATTACTTCATTTATGGGTGGTAACCATTAAAGAAAACACAACAAAGCATCGTACCCTACAGCGAGAAGTGTTTCTTATCTGAGTACTTAATTTATGTGTGGTAACTATTAAAGAAAACACCACAAAACATCATATCCTACTAATCAGTGTTTCAGATCATAGTACTTCATTTGTGATTGGTCACCTTTCAAGAAAAACTCACAAAGCATCATATCTTACCACGAGAAGAATTTCTTCTACGAGTACTTTATTTAAGTGTTGTAACCATTCACTAAAACACAAGGAATAAGCATTGAGTACCATCTAAGTGCATCATGTACGAGTACTTAATTTATGAGTGATTCCGATCAGATTACTTCATTTATGGGTGGTAACCATTAAAGAAAACACAACAAAGCATCGTACCCTACTGCGAGAAGTGTTTCTTACCTGAGTACTTCATTTATGGGTGGTAACAATTAAAGAAAATGCCATAAAGCATCATATCCTACAAAGAAGTGTTTATGATCATAGTACTTCATTTATAAGTGGTAACATTTCAAGAAAACTTCACAAAATATCATATCTTACCACGAGAAGAGTTTCTTCACCGAGTACTTCATTTAAGTGTTGTAATCATTCAATAAAACACAACGAAGAAGCATAGATACCTATCTAAGTGTTTCATGTCCAAATACTTAATTTTTAAGTGATTCCGATCGAAGTACTTAATTTATGGGTGGTAACCATTAAATAAAACATCACAAAGCATGTTACCCTATTGCGAGAAGTGTTTATTATCTGAGTACTTCATTTATGGAAGATAACCATTAAAGAAAACACCACAAAGTATCATATCCCACTAAGAAGGGTTCCTGATCATAGTAATTCATTTGTGATTGGTAACATTTCAAGAACAATGTACAAAGCATCATATATTTCCAACGAGAAGAGTTTCTTATCGGAGTACTTCAATTAAGTGTTGTAACTATTCATTAAAACAAAACGAAGAAGCATAGATACCTATCTAAGTGTTTCATGTCTGAGCACTTAATTTATGAGTGATTTCGATCAAAGTACTTAATTTATGGTGATCACAATTAAATAAAACATCACAAAGCATGTTACCCTATTGCGGGAAGTGTTTATTGACTGAGTAATTCATTTATGGAAGGTAACCATTAAAGAAAACACCACAATGCATCATATCCTACTAAGAACTATTTCTGATCATAGTACTTCATTTGTGAGTGGTAACATTTCAAGAACACTCTACAAAGCATCATATATTACCACGAGAAGAGTTTCTTCTCCGAGTACTTCATTTAAGTGTTGCAACCATTCAATAAAACACAACAAAGAAGCACAGATACCACTCTAAATGTATCATGTTCGAGTACTTAATTAATGAGTGAATCCGATCAGAGTACTTAATTTATGGATGGTAACCATTAAAGAAAACATCACAAAGCATCTTACGCTACTACCAGAAGTGTTTCTTATCTGAGAACGTCATTTATGGGTGGTAACCATTAAAGAAAACACCAAAATGCATCATATCCTACTAAAAAGTGTTTCTGATCATAGTACATCATTTTTGAGTGGTGACATTCCAAGAACACTCTACAAAGCATCACATATTACCACGAGAAGAGTTTCTTCTCCGAGTACTTCATTTAAGTGTTGTAGCCAATCATTAAAACACAACGAAGAAGCACTGATACGTATCTAAGTGTTTAATTTCCGAATACTTAATTTATGGGTGATTCCGATCAAAGTACTTAATTTAT
Organism: Eleocharis quinqueflora; assembly: GCA_964058865.1. Lineage (NCBI taxonomy): Eukaryota > Viridiplantae > Streptophyta > Magnoliopsida > Poales > Cyperaceae > Eleocharis > Eleocharis quinqueflora. The sequence continues at coordinate 27,982 of CAXKVX010002625.1, forward strand.
GGGTGGTAACCATTAAATAAAACATCACAAAGCATGTTATCCTATTGCGAGAAGTGTTTATTATCCGAGTACTTCATTTATGGATGGTAACAATTAAAGAAAACACCACAATGAATCATATCCTACTAAGAAGTGTTTCTGATCATAGTAGTTCATTTGTGAGTGGTAACTTTTCAAGAACACTCTCATCATATATTACCACGATAAGAGTTTCTTCTCCGTATACTTTATTTAAGTGTTGTTACCATTCATTAAAACACAACGAAGAAGCATAGATACCTATCTAAGTGTTTCATTTCCGAATACTTAATTTATGAGTGATTTCGGTCAAAGTACTTAATTTATGGGTGATAACCATTAAATAAAACATCACAAAAAATGTTACCCTATTGCGAGAAGTATTTATTATCTGAGTACTATATTTATGGATGGTAATCATTAAAAAAAACACCAAAAATTATCATATCCTACTAAAAAGTGTTTCTGATCATAGTACTTTATTTATGTGTAGTAATATTTCTAGAAAACTCCACAACGCATCATATCTTATCACGAGAAGAGTTTCTTCTCAACTTCATTTAAGTGTTGTAACCATTCAATAAAACACAACAAAGAAGCAAAGATACCACTCTAAATGTTTCATGTTCGAGTACTTAATTTATAAGTGATTCCGATCAAAGTACTTAATTTTTGGATTCTAACCATTAAATAAAACATCACAAAGCATCTTACGCTACTACGACAAGTGTTTCTTCTCTGAGAACTTCATAACCAATAAAGAAAACACCACAAAGCATCATATCCTACTAAAAAGTGTTTGTGATCATAGTACTTATTTTGTGAGTGGTAACATTTTAAGAACACTCTACAAAGCATCATATATTACCACGACAAGAGTTTCTTCTCCAAGTACTTCATTTATGTGTTGTAACCATTCATTAAAACACAACGAAGAAGCACAGACACCTATCTAAGTGTTTCATGTCCGAATACTTAATTTATGAGTGATTCCGATCAAAGTACTTAATTTATGGGTGGGAACCATTAAATAAAACATCACAAAGTATGTTACGCTATTGCAGGAAGTGTTTATTATCTGAGTATTATATTTATGGATGGTAATCATTAAAAAAAACACCAAAAATTATCATATCCTACTAAAAAGTGTTTCTGATCATAGTACTTCATTTATGTGTAGTAATCTTTCTAGAAAACTCCACAACGCATCATATCCTACTAAGAACTATTTCTGATCATAGTACTTCATTTGTGAGTTGTAACATTTCAAGAACACTCTACAAAGCATCATATATTACCACGAGAAGAGTTTCTTCTCCGAGTACTTCATTTAAGTGTTGTAACCATTCAGTAAAACAAAACAAAGAAGCATAGATACCACTCTAAATGTTTCATGTTCGAGTACTTAATTTATAAGTGATTCCGATCAAAGTACTTAATTTTTGGATTGTAACCATTAAATAAAACATCACAAAGCATCTTACGCTACTACGACAAGTGTTTCTTATCTGAGAACTTCATAACCAATAAAGAAAACGCCACAAAGCATCATATCCTACTAAAAAGTGTTGGTGATCATAGTACTTCTTTTGTGGGTGGTAACATTTCAAGAACACTCTACAAAGCATCATATATTACCACGACAAGAGTTTCTTCTCCAAATACTTCATTTAAGTAGTGTGACCATTCATTAAAACACAACGAAGAAGCATAGACACCTATCTAAGTGTTTCATGTCCGAATACTTAATTTATGAGTGATTCCGATCAAAATACTTAATTTATGGGTGGGAACCATTAAATAAAACATCACAAAGTATGTTACCCTATTGCGGGAAGTGTTTATTATCCGAGTACTGCATTTTTGGATGGTAACCATTAAAGAAAACACCACAATGCATCATATCCTACTAAGAACTATTTCTGATCATAGTACTTCATTTGTGAGTTGTAACATTTCAAGAACACTCTACAAAGCATCATATATTACCACGAGAAGAGTTTCTTCTCCGAGTACTTCATTTAAGTGTTGTAACCATTCATTAAAACACAACGAAGAAGCCTAAATACCTATCTAAGTTTCTCATGTCCGAGTACTTAATTTATGAGTGATTCGATCAAAATACTTAATTTATCGATGGTAACCATTAAATAAAACATCACAAAGCATCTTACATTACTACGGGAAGTGTTTCTTATCTGGGAACTTCATTTATACCAACGAGAAGAGTTTCTTCTCGGAGTACTTCATTTAAGTGTTGTAACTATTCATTAAAACAAAACGAAGAAGCAAAGATACCTATCTAAGTGTTTCATGTCCGAATACTTAATTTATGAGTGATTTCGATCAAAGTTCTTAATTTATGGGTGATAATCATTAAATAAAACATCACAAAACATGTTACCATATTGCGAGAAGTATTTATTATATGAATACTTCATTTATGGATGGTAACCATTAAAGACATCACAAAGGATCATATCCTACTAAGAAGTGTTTCTGATCATAGTACCTCATTTATGAGTAGTAAACTTTCTAGAAAACTCCACAACGCATCATATCTTACCACGAGAAGAGTTTCTTCTCCGAGTACTTCATTTAAGTGTTGTAACCATTCAATAAAACACAACAAAGAAGCATAGATACCACTCTAAGTGTTTAATGTTCGAGTACTTAATTTATTTATAAGTGATTCTGATCAGAGTACTTCATTTATGGGTGGTAACCATTAAAGAAAATACAACAAAGCATCGTACCCTACAGCGAGAAGTGTTTCTTATCTGAGTACTTAATTTATGGGTGGTAACTATTAAAGAAAACACCACAAAGCATCATATCCTACTAATTAGTGTTTCGGATCACATTACTTCATTTGTGAGTGGTAACCTTTCAAGAAAAACTCACAAAGCATCATATCTTACCACGAGAAGAATTTCTTCTACGAGTACTTCATTTAAGTGTTGTAACCATTCACTAAAACACAACGAATAAGCATTGAGTACCATCTAAGTGCTTCATGTACGAGTACTTAATTTATGAGTGATTCCGATCAGATTACTTCATTTATGGGTGGTAACCATTAAAGAAAACACAGCAAAGCATCATATCCTACTAAGAAGTGTTTCTGATTATAGTACTTCATTTATAAGTGGTAACCTTTCAAGAAAACTTCACAAAGCATCATATCTTACCACGAGAAGAGTTTCTTTTCCGAGTACTTCATTTAAGTGTTGTCACCATTCATTAAAACACAACGAAATGCATAGATACCACTCTAAGTGTTTCATATCCGAATACTTAATTTATGAGTGACTCCGATCAAAGTACTTCATTAATGGGTGGTAACCATTAAATAAAATATCACAAAGCATCTTAACCTACTGCGAGAAGTATTTCTTATCTGAGTACGTCATTTATGGGTGGTAACCATTAAAGAAAACACCATAAAGCATCAAATCCTACTAAGAAATTTTTCTGATCATAATACTTCATTTATGAGTGGTAACCATTCAAGAACACTCTACAAAGCATTATATCTTACTACGAAAAGAGTTTCTTCTCCGAGTACTTTATTTAAGTGTTGTAACCATTCACTGAAACACAATGAAGAAGCATCGAGTCCCATTCTAAGTGCTTCATGTTCAAATACTTAATTTATGAGTGATTCTGATCAGAGTACTTCATTTATGGGTGGTAACCATTAAAGAAAATACCACAAATCTTCATACCCTACAGCGAGAAGTGTTTCTTATTTGAGTACTTAATTTATGGGTGGTAACTATTAAAGAAAACACCACAAAGCATCATATCCTACTAATTAGTGTTTCTGATCATAGTACTTCATTTATGAGTGGTAACCTTTCAAGAAAACTTCACAAAGTATCATATCTTACCATTAAAAGAGTTTCTTCTCCAAGTACATCATTTAAGTGTTGTAACCATTCACTAAAACACAATGAAGAAGCATCGAGTACGATCTAAGTGCTTCATGTACGAGTACTTAATTTTTAAGTGATTCTGATCAGAGTATTTCATTTATGGGTGGTAACCATTAAAGAATATACCACAAAGCATTGTACCCTACAGCGAGAAGTGTTTCTTACCTGTGTACTTCATTTATGGATGGTAACCATTAAATAAAATACCACAAAGTATCATATCCTACTAATAAGTGTTTCAGATCATAGTACTTCATTATGAGTGGTAACATTTCTAGAAAACTTCACAAAGCATCATATCTTACCACGAGAAGAGTTTCTTCTCCGAGTACTTCATTTAAGTGTTGTAACCATTCATTAAAACACAACGAAGACGCATAGATACTACTCTAAGTGTCTCATGTCCGATTACTTAATTTATGAGTGACTCCAATCAAAGTACTTCATTTATGGGTGGTAACCATTAAATAAAACATCGCAAAGCATCTTAACCTGCTGCGAGAAGTGTTTCTTATCTGAGGTGGTAACCATTAAAGAAAACACCACAAAGCATCATATCCTACTAAGAAGTGTTTCTGATCATAGTACATCATTTATGAGTGTTTCTTCTCCGAGTACTTTATTTAAGTGTTATTCACTAAAATCCAACGAAGAAGCATCGAGTACCACTCTAAGTGCTTCATGAACAAATACTTAATTTATGAGTGATTCTGATCAGAGTACTTCATTTATGGGTGGTAACCATTAAAGAAAATACCACATAGCATCGTACCCTACAGCGAGAAGTGTTTCTTATCTGAGTACTTAATTTATGGGTGGTAACTATTAAAGAAAACACCACAAAGCATCATATCTTATTAATAAGTGTTTCTGATCATAGTACTTCATTTATGAGTGGTAACCTTTCAAAAAAACTTCACAAAGCATCATATCTTACCACGAGAAGAGTTTCTTCTCCGAGTAAGTATTTAACCATTCATTAAAACACAACGAAGAAGCATAGATGCCTATCTAAGTGTTTCATGTCCGAATACTTAATTTATGAGTGATTCCGATCAAAGTACTTAATTTATGGGTGATGCTTTGTAGTGTTTTCTTGAATGGTGACCACACCCATAAAAGAAGTACTCCAATAAAAAATACTTCTCGTAAGGATAAGATGCTTTGTGGTGTTTTCTTGATTGTTTACCATCCATAAATGAAGTAATCAGACATGAAGCACTTGGAGTGATATTCTATGCTTCTTCATGGTGGTTTCAAGAAAAGTTACCACACATAAATGAAGTACTTGAAGAAGAAACACTACTCGTAGTAGGATATGATGATTTGTGGTGTTTTCTTGAATGTTTACCACCCATAAATGAAGTAATCAGGTATGAATCACTTGGAAGGGTATTCTATGCTTCTTCATGGTGGTTTAAAGAAAGGTTACCATACTTAAAAGAAGTACTCGAAGAAGAAACACTCTGCGTAGTAGGATATGATGCTTTGTGGTATTTTCTTGAATGTTTACCACCCATAAATGAAGTACTCCGATCATAAACAATTCTTGTACCATGATAAGATGCTTTGTGATGTTTTCTTGAATGTTTATCACCCATAAATGAAGTACTCAGACATGAAGCACCTAGATTGGTATTCTACGCTTCTTCATGGTGGTTTCATGAAAGGTTTGGAGTTTTCTTGAAAGCTTACCACTCATAAACAATAAATGAAGTAATCAGATCATAAACACTTTTCGCGGTAGGAAAGATGCTTTGTAGTGTTTTCTACAATGGTTACCACCCATAAAAGAAGTACTCAGATAAAAAATACTTCTCATAGAAGGATAAGATGCTTTGTGGTGTTTTCTTGATTGTTTACCATCCATAAATAAAGTAATCAGACATGAAGCACTTGGAGTGGTATTCTATGCTTCTTCATTGTGGTTTCAAAAAGGTTACAACACTTAAATGAAGTACTCGAAGAAGAAACACTCCTCGTAGTAGGATATGATGATTTGTGGTGTTTTCTTGAATGTTTACCACCCATAAATGAAGTAATCAGACATGAAGCACTTGAAGTGGTATTCTATGCTTCTTCATGGTGGTTTCAAGAAAGGTTACCACACTTAAATGAAGTACTCGAAGAAGAAACACTCCTCGTAGTAGTATATGATGCTTTGTGGTGTTTTCTTGAATGTTTACCACCCATAAATGAAGTAATCAGACATGAAGCACTTGGAGTGGTATTCTATTATTCTTCATGGTGGTTTCAATAAAGGTTACCACACTTAAATGAAGTACACGAAGAAGAAACAATCTTCGTAGTAGGCTATGATGCTTTGTGGAGTTTTGTTGAAAGGTTATCACCCATAAATAAAGTAATGAGATAAAATAACATTTCTCGTAGTACGATAAGTTGCTTTATGGTATTTTCATGAATGGTTACCAACCATAGATAAAGTAATCGGATAAAAACACTTCTCCTAGTAAGATAAGATGCTTTGTGGCGTTTTCTTGAATTGTTACCACACATAAATGAAGTAATCAGATCAAAAACACTTTTCATGATAGGATAAGACGCTTTGTAGTGTTATGTTAAATGGTTACCATCCATAAATGAAGTACGCGGATCAGAAACACTCTCGTAGCAAGATAAGGTGCTTTGTGGTGTTTTCTTGAATGTTTTCCACCATTCAAGAAGGTTGTCACACTTAAATGAAGTACTTGAAGAAGAAACACTCCTCGTAGTAAGATATGATGCTTTGTGGTGATTTCTTGAATACCACTCATAAATGAAGTAATCTGGCATGAAGCACTTGGAGTGATATTCTATGCTTCTTTGTGGTGGTTTCAAGAAAGATTACCCACTTAAATGAAGTACTCGAAGAACAAATGCTTCTCGTAGTAGGCTATGATGTTTTGTGGTGTTTTCTTGAAAGGTTACCACCCATAAATGAAGTAATCAGACATGAAGTAATTAGAGTGGTAATCTATGCTTCTTTGTGGTGGTTTCAAGAATGGTTACCATGCTTAAATGAAATACTCGAAGAAGATACACTTCTCGTTGTAGGCTATGATGCTTTGTGGAGTTGTCTTGAATGATTACCACCCATAAATTAAGTACTCAGATCAGAAACACTTCACTTAGCAGGATAAGATGCTTTGCTGTGAATTCTTGAATGTTTACCATCCAAAAATGAAGTACTCAGACATCAACAACTTAGATTGGTATTCTACGCTTCTAGTGGTGGTTTCCTGAAAGATTTGGAGTTCTCTAGAAAGGTTACCACCCATAAATGAATTAAATAGATCCGAAACACTGCTCGTAGCAGGATAAGATGCTTGGTGGTGTTTTCTTGAATGCCATCCATAAATGAAGTAATCAAGCATGAAGCACATGTTGTGGTATTCTATGTTTTTTCGTGGTGGTTTCAAAAAAGGTTACCATACTTAAATGAAGTACTCGAAGAAGAAATGCTTCTCGTAGTAGGCTATGATGCTTTGTGGTGTTTTATTGAATGTTTTCCACCCATAAATGAAGTACTCAGATAAGAAATACTTCACATAGCAGGATAAGATCCTTTGCGGTGATTTCTTGAATGTTTACCACCCATAAATGAAGTACTCAGACATCAACAACTTAGATTGGTATTGTACACTTCTTCGTGGTGATTTCCTTAAAGGTTTGAAGTTCTCTTGAAAGGTTACCACCCATAAATGAAGTACTCTGATCATAAACACTTCTAGTAGCAGGATAAGATAATTTGTGGTGTTTTCTTGAATGTTTACCACTCATAAATGAAGTAATCCGACATGAAGTACTTTGAGAGGTATGCTATGTTTCTTCATGGTGGTTTCATGAAAGGTCACCACCCATAAATGAAGTACTCGGATCAGAAACACTTATCATAGCAGGATAAGATTATTTGTGGTGTTTCTTGAATATTTCCACCCATAAATGAAGTAATCAAACATGAAGCACTTAGAGTGGTATTCTATGCTTCTTCGTGGTGGTTTCAAGAATGGTTACCATACTTAAATGAAGTACTCGACGAAGAAACACTTCTCGTTTTAGGCTACGATGCTTTGTGGAGTTTTCTTTAAAGGTTACCACCCATAATTGAAGTAATCAAACACTTCTAGTGGTAGGATAAGATGCTTTGTAGTGTTTTCTTGAATGGTTACCACCCAAAAATGAAGTACTCGTATCTGAAACACTTCTCGAAGCAGGATAAGATGCTTTGTGGTATTTTCTTGAATTTTACGACACATAAATGAAGTAATCAGACATGCTTTGTGGTGCTTCTTCGTGGTGGTTTCATGAAATGTTACCACACTTAAATGAAGTATTCGAAGAAGAAACACTTCTCGTAGTAGGCTATGAAGCTTTGTGGAGTTTTCTTGAAAGGTTATCACCCATAAATAAAGTAATCAGATAAAAAACACTTCTCGTAGTAGGATAAGTTGCTTTATGGTATTTTCTTGAATGGTTACAAACCTTAGATGAATTAATCGGATAAAAAACACTTCTCCTAGTAGGACAAGATGATTTGTGGTGTTTTCTTGAATTGTTATCACCCGTAAATGAAGTAATTGGAAAAAAAAATCTTTTCATGGTTGGATAAGATGCTTTGAAGAATTTTGTTGAATGGTTACCACCCATAAATGAAATTCTCAGATCAGAAACACTTCTCGTAGTAGGATAAGATGTTTTGTGGTGTTTTCTTGAATGTTTACGAAATATAAATGAAGTAATTAGACATGAAGCACTTGGAGTGGTATTCTATGCTTCTACGTGGTGGTTTCAAGAAAGGTTACCACACTTAAATGAAGTACTCATAGAAGAAACAATTCCCATAGTATGATATGATGCTTTGTGGCATTTTCTTGAATGTTTACCATCCATAAATGAAGTACTCAGATCGGAAACACTTCTCGTAGTTGGATATGATGATTTGCGATGTTTTCTTGAATATTTATCACCAATAAATGTACTCAAACATGTAGCACTTTAGATTGGTATCCTACGCTTCTTTGTTGTGGTTTCCTGAAAGGTTTGGAGTTTTCTTGAAAGGTTACTACCCATAAATGAAGTACTCGGGTCAAAAATACTTCTCGTAACATGATAAGATGTTTTGTGGTGTTTTCTTGATTGTTTACCCACCCATAAATGATGTAATCAGACTTGAAGCGCTTAGATGATATTCTACGCTTCTTCGTAGTGGTTTCCTGTGAGGTTTAATGTTCTCTTCAAAGGTTACCATCCATAAATGAAGTACTCTTATCAGAAACACTTTTTCTAGTAGGATAAGATACTTTGTGGTGTTTTCTTGAATGTTATCACCAATAAATGAAGTAATAAAATCAAAAATACTTTCATGGTAGGATAAGATGCTTTGTAGTGTTTTCTTGACTGGTTACCACCCATAAATGAAGTACTCAGATCAGAAACACTTCTCGCAGAAGGATAAGATGCTTTGTGGGGTTTCCTTGAATGTTTACCATCTATAAATGAAGCAATAAGACATGAAACACTTAGAGTGGTATTCTATACTTCTCCGTGATGGTTTCCTGAAAGATTTGGAGTTCTCTTGAAAGATTAACACCCATATATGAAGTACTCTGATCTGAAACACTTCTCATAGCAGGATAAGATGCTTTGTGGTGTTTTCTATAATGTTTACCACTCATAAATATAGTAATACGACATGAAGTACTTCGAGAGGTATGATATGTTTCTTCATGTTGTTTCATGAAAGGTCACCACCCATAAATGAAGTACTCGGATCAGAAACACTTCTCGTAGCAGGATAAAATTATTTGTGGTGTTTTCTTAAATGTTTACCACCCATAACTGAACTAATCAGACATGAAGCACTTAGAGTGGAATTCTATGCCTCTTTGTGGTGATTTTAAGAATGGTTACCATACTTTAATGAAGTACTCGAAGAATAAACACTTCTCATTGTAGGCTGTGATGCTTTGTGGAGTTTTCTTGAATGTTTACCATCCATTAATGAAGTACTCAGATAAGAAACACTTCACATAGTCGGATAAGATACTTTGCGTTGATTTCTTGAGTGTTTACCATCCATAAATGAAGTACTGAGACATCAACAACTTAGATTGGTATTCTATGCTTCTTCGTGGTGGTTTCTTGAATGTTTACCATCCATAAATGAAGTACGACCCATAAATGAAGTACTCGGGTCAGAAACACTTCTCGTAACATGATAAGATACTTTGTGGTATTTTCTTGAACATTTACCCATCCATAAATGATGTAATCAGACATGAAGCGCTTAGATGGTATTCTATGCTTCTTCGTGGTGGTTTCCTGAAAGGTTTGAAGTTCTCTTCAAAGGTTACCACCCATAAACGAAGTACTCTTATAAGAAACACTTTTCATAGTAGGATAAGATGCTTTGTGGTATTTTTTTGAATGTTACCACCAATAAATGAAGTAATCAGATCAAAAATACTTTCGTGGTAGGATAAGAAGCTTTGTGGTGTTTGCTTGAATTGTTACCACCAATAAATGAAGTAATCAGACACGAAGCACTTGGAATGGTATTCTATGCTTCTTCTTGGTGGTTTCTGAAGATGTTTAGAGTTTTCTTGGAAGGTTACCACTTCTCGTAGTATGCTATTATGCTTTGTGGAGTTTTCTTGAAAGGTTCCCACCCATAAATGAAGTAATGAGATAAAAAAAAAACACTTCTCGTAGTAGGATAAGATGTTTTTTGGAGTTTTTTTGAATGGTTACCACCCTTAAATGAATTAATCGGATAAAAAATATTTTTCCTAGAAGGATAGGATGCTTTGTGGTATTTTCTGAAACTATTAACACCCATAAATGAATTAATCGGATCAAAAACACTTTTTGTGGTAGGATAAAATGCTTTGTAGTGTTTTCTTGAATGATTACCACCAATAAATGAAGTACTCATATCTGAAACACTTCTCGTAGCAAGATAATATACTTTGTGGTGTTTTCTTGAATACCACTCATAAATGAAGTAATTCGGCATGAAGCACCTTGAGTCATTGGCATGTTTCCTTTCTTGGAATTATGCAAGTTGAATCGTTTTAGCACGCTATCAATGTACATACGTTGACTTAAACCAATGAGTCTACGAGACCTATCTCTACATATCTTAATTTTTAAGATATATTGGGACTTTCTTGTCTTTCATTGAAAAGTATCTTTCAATGAAGTTTTTATTTGCTCCATCAAGAAAATAAAGTTGCATATCAATAGTATGTCATCGACATACAAGATCAACAAAAGTACATATCTCTCACTGACCATCTTATACACACAAGGCTCTTTCTTGCTTTGAATGAATTCAAGGCATTTGACATCATCATCAAAGAGCTTGTTCCAACTCCTAGATGTTTGCTTCAATTCATAAATGGACCTTTGAAGTTTGCACACTTTACTGTCATTATTTGGATCTTCAAAATTCATGTTTAAAGGAGCCTTAAAATCTGATCCCAATTTGTGGTCATAATTATGGATCTCTTCTCTATATTTTTATTTGTTAAATAAATTATACTGGGCTTTGAGCTTTAAATAAATTTATATCTCATAATAATATTCTCATATCTAAAATAGTATTAATCTCCGTACGTGTCCTCTTTTCAAAAAATTGGACACGGCTCAATTGAAGTTTTACCATTGATTAAAAAATATTTTTAATCTTGATCGTTGATTTTTCAGTAGAGATTAAATGTGGCGAGTTATTTTGTATATTTTGTGTAGAGAGCGATTTTATGTGGTTTTTGCAATTGAAAACATAATTATTACATATTATTTGTCGTATTGTTCTATTCGTATTAATTGTGTATCTTTGTTATTATATTTAATGCATTATTAATTATGCTCTTTTATTAATTGTATGAATATTAAAAGTCACCCAATTGAAGGTATAGATATCAAGATGTATATATTTTCATACTATATACGTATAAAATATTTCATATTATATATACATATATAAATACATAATATATTATAAATAATATTATGCCTATATTTTCATACTATCTACATATAAAATATTTCATATTGTATTTATTTTGCTATATCACATTAAATTTAGAGGAGGGATATAATGCCTCCATTTTTTTTTGTGCCTCTATGTGCCTCCAAATATGCACCATTCATTAAAATCAATAGATGATCTAGATTTAGTTGCATAAAAGACGTGCATAATGAATGATATTATGTGTATGTAACTATATATTGTAAAACATTTATGTAAATTATATTATGTATTTTCACATCATATACTATAAATTATATTATGTGTATATTTTTATATCACATGCATACAACTCATATATTTTTTATAAAATAATTCATAAAATTGTATGCATATAAAATAATATAAAAATAATTTATAAAATTTTATACATATATTATCATTTTAATTAGTTTGAGCGAAGCTCAAATTTCAATTCTAGTTATTATAATAATGAAACTTATATTATGCTCGCAATTTCTATTTATACCTTTATTTCATGTGACATGAAATCTAGTACATAGAAATATATTAAAATATTTATTCTTATTTTCGATTCGGTTGGTATGACCTATGTTAATGATCTATGTTTTGTTGGCAATGAAATAAAATACTTTATTTCATAAACTGTAAGCAATATTTTAGCTATATATTACATTTACTCAAATAACACAAAATACGATCTTACTTTAAAAAAAAAAAAAAAACACTCCTATATTAGTACTGCCTACTAGAGGAAACCGCAACCTGCTTTCCTCAGACCCCAGATGCAACTGTGTTTCACATGGGAGGTTATCTAATATTAATTCTACCATCTCAAAAAAAGATTATGCGACTGTTCAATCAACATGTTCGATGTTTCGAATCGATCTGAACCTACATTTCAAGTTGACGCTGGGCTGGACCTATGTTGCATGGGTGCGGGTATCGTATTCGATACGATGCGGGTGCGGAAATACGTCATTTTTTAAAAAACTAAGATACGGAAGTATATATAGAATAATAAAAAAAAACACATTATATATTAAAATGTTTGATTTTGTTTACATTCAACTACCACTATAGATGCATGTTATCCAGTATTTTGTTCTAAAATAATAATATATATTGCTATGTAGGTTTTAGAAGTAATTAAGATTAAATTAAGTTTGTTCTGTAAGAATTCAAGATACTGCTATAATTTAGTATATTTTACTGTAGGAAACAAGAGATAGAATATCCTAGATGATAAGTCAAGATTATAAAGCTCTTTCTTAGCTTTCCAACGCACTTTGAATCAGCTTAATCGGAGTTCGGATGAAGAACTTATGACCAAAATACTGACCGTTGCGTACTGAAACGTATCCCAGCCGTATCCCAGCCGTATCATGTGTCGTATCCCAACCGTATCCTGCCGTATCCGAGCTGTATCCTGCCGTATCCCAATATTAAAATAATGTGATACGCCACGTGGAGTATCTGGTGCGTATCGCACCCGTATCGCACGCGAATCCCCGTCGGATACGTATCCGATACGCGGTGCGACATGATTTTGAAGTATCCGGGCAACCTAGGCTGGAACATTCTCTTCAAAATACACACCGTCTAAATATTCATTGTTAGTGCAATATTTTGGGGTGTGAATCAGTGAATGGAAAGAGTATATATTTCGTATTGGATTTGTATTTGAAATTTTTTGAGAAATAGATGAGTGATATTTGCTCTCAAATATTATTCAAAGTGACCTAGAGTTTCTCAGTAGCATTTGGCTTTTACTGGATTTCGAATCCGGATCCTCCACTTGAAGCTCGTTGCTCTTTTGCCACTAGATTAAGAACAGTTCTTAGAATTTGTATTTGAAAATTATTCGTAACTATATTATTTGTATTTATATAATAAAATATTTATAGTCAAATACATTTTGTATCCATAAAAATGAGGTGAATCAAAATATGGATAAATATTTGATTTGAATTGTCAAAATAACGTGAATATTCGAGTTATTTTATTTTAAAATAATTAATAACATATGATATACTAAAGTCAAATTGTTGGTATTTTTAAATTTATACACAATAATTTGTAACATATTATGAATATCAACTAATTATTTATAGTTTTATCAATTTTGACATTATAAATTTCATTTAATATTTTTAATATTTTTAATATAGGTGTATATTTGTTCGTAATATGTTTTAAATTTTATTTCATATTCGTATTTGTTAATTACCCGTTCTGTATTTGTATTCGTATTTGTTAATTATCTTCTTTGTATTTGTATTCGTTTAACGTTGAATTAGTTTTGGATTTTAACATCCGTCTAAAAAAATATGAATTAGTTTTAGAATTTACATGTCATGTTTAGCATCATAAAAAGAAAAAAATTGAATATCTATATCTTTCCAGTTAAGACTCATAACAGAACTTCAATTATGAATCCGATCGAATCGATCAAATTTGTTACACAATACATACATTTAAAGTTTAATAATCCTCGAAAAAAAAGAAGAAAATATTTATCTAATAGTATAGTATAGTATGCTTGGGAGATATATAGTGGGGGTTTATGTGTAAATTAAAAAAATAATGCATTAATGAACATTAATTCATTTATTGGTATCAATTAATTGACAACTAGATATTCGTGTTATTAGTAGATGGGTACGATCGACCCAACTTCCTTGAATCCTTGCCCATAAAGAATTTAAGAATCTCTATACAAACACAAATGCTGACTAAATATTAAAGTATCTGATAGACAACTAGGTGTAACCTAACAGCCCAAAATGATCTAACAAAATATATATATATATATATATATATATATATATACACTACAGATTTAGTCTTTTAAATCAGATCTAGCGCCGGTGTTATCAAAGAGGATTTTAAAGGTTATAGATGGTCCAGTTTAAAAGGTTCAACCTTTATAATCGGACAGGAGAAACACTCTGCTTTTAAGCATATTTTTAACACCGGCCGAAATAGCAGAAAGTCCGCTTTTAAAACTATATCGTTAAAACCAGACGGTACCCAAGATCCGATTTTAAAGGTTTTCCAAATATTTTATTTAAAAAAAAAAAGAGGGTTTGTGGTGAAGGCCGGTGTAAAAAGGGGGCTTCAAAAGAATTTTTAATTATTATTTTTCAAAACGACTTAGAATTTTAGAATTTTTCTAAAAATGATTTAGAATATAATTTTAAAAATAACCTAAAATTTTAGAATTTGTTCTAAGAATGATCTAAGATATTATTTTGTTTATTGAAAAATCATCTAATTTCACATATTTTGTAAAGCTAAGATTATTAGAATGAATATTTGTTAATTTCAACAAAGATTAAATAATATGAAGAAAAAAGTGAAATTTTCAATTAAATCTTCCTCAAATCTCCTCTTCAATGTTCTTTAAAATAAATCTTCTTCAACTATTCAAATCTTCAAATCTCTACGAAATCTTCAACTATCAAGTAAGATTTTGATTGAGAGATAGAGAGAAATGAGAGATGAATGAAAATTAAAGAGGTTATAAATAGATGGGAGAGGTAAAAGAAGGGCAATCTGTGGGTATTATCTGAGTGGTTAATGAGCATTGGATTGATAGACGATGCAGATTAAAGAGTCACATGTCGATCCGTGACTTTTTGTTAAAAAGCTTTTAAATCGCGGACTGTCCGACCATTTAAAATCGGATGGCTAAACCACTTCGGTGTTAAAGAGCCTTTTAAACCGAATGGCTAAACTAGTCTGATGTTAAAGAGCTTTTTAACACCGGATGGCTAAACCAATCCGATGTTAAAGAGCCTTTTAAACCGAATGGCTAAACCAGTCTGGTGTTAAAGAGATTTTTAAACCGAATTCCTTTTAAATTTTGGTTTTAAATCTCTATTTTTAATTATTTTAAACCGAAGTTTAGTTAAAATTCGATTTTAAATCTAAATCTGATTTAAAAAAGTCGATTTTAAAAGTCCATTATGTATATATATATATATATATATCATCTAACGAATACCATATATTCTGCCGATCTTTAGTTTTTTCATCAAATTTGCGTTGACATTATTCAGCGGTTAGGACTTGGGCTTACATTAGACTAGAAACTCATTTGCCGTGCACAAGACACATGATAATTTTTTTACTTCAATTATCTCGTGAATCTTAAAATAAAAGGCTTAAAAAATAAAAAAAATAAAAAAAATAAAACTCAAATTTTAATTTGTATTGTTTATAAAATTATTATAAATTTCGATGTGATAATACTGGTAAATATATTGGCCAATTTAACAATTAAATAGATTTCTCCTTCAAAGAAAAATTAAATAGATTAAATTTAATCGTGTATTTATAAATAGCTAAAATTTCATAATTTTTCAAATTAACATTTGCAAAATAATAAATGTTGGAATTAACATAAGCTTGTATATATTAAAAAAATTATACTTGTTTTTTTACATTTAGCAAATTATTATAAATATCTAATTGGCTATATATATAATTAATAGAAAAATGAACTAATATATGTTGAGTGGATCACTTCTAGATTCATGCATACATATAGCTAGATAATAAAACAGCATATATAGATTCATGAACATAGCTAGATAATAATAAAACCAGCATAAATCAATAAATAGTCCATATGGCATGCAGATGCATGTTCTAACATAACATGAGAGAATTAATGAACAAGCCAAGTTGGCAGGGTTATCTCCTGTCGTTTTCTAAGTATGGAGCTCCGTTGACATTTTTTTTTTACCAATTCTTTCACAGGTACCTTCCTTTTTTATGTTATTTTTTTTATTTTTTTATCAGTGTATGGTTATATATTTTATTTTTGGTAAGGAAAATGTTTTTGCGATATTTTCTTGATACGTTCATCGATACGTATGTTCTTCTTCATGTTAAAATAATTATTATGCATGTTATGTTGTCATAGAAAAGCTATTATGTATGTTATTTGAGTTTTAATTCATGTTAAGAAAATAATATGCATAATAATTCAAATAACGTGCATAATTATTTATCGGAACCTTCCTCCACAATCTGATATTATAGTAGCGATCTGGAAAGAGATACCTTTATGTCCGCAAAAATTAAATTAGTAATGAAATTAGAGTTTGAAACTTACTGTAATCAACTTATTTTTTTTAACCTTACCCATCATAGAAAAAACCAAGAAAAATTAAATTAGGCAATGCCAATATAAAAGAAATAAGGATATAAAAAACCAAATAAAAGAGTTTTTGGTTTTTGTGTATTTCTACAACAAAGTATTCCTTTCATACATATAAATGTCTCTTTTTTTCTTTCAAAAAAAATAGAGTTTGCTTGAAAAACAAAGTATGATGATTGCATTTAGCCGCATAATAACTAAAATAGCATGCATAATAACTTTTTATCAGGCAGAACGACATGCGTATCGATAAGTAATATCGATTAGCATATGCTATATCAATCATGGCGGACCTACATGTATTCAGGGAGGGACATCCGTTTATCTCTAGAAAAAAAAATTTGCAAAATTATTTTATATATTTATACGATTTGTCATTTTTTTTTGCAAAATAATCTTATTTATTTAAAATTTGTCTTACTTTGCTCCCTTCTGAAAAAATTAGATCCGACGAAAATTATGAATTTATTCTGATATCAACTCTAGCAGTCAAAATATGTTGCCGTTGTTTTTTTTCCCATAAAATAACCGGAAGCTGATCTTCTACCACGCAGCATCGACGGACAGCCCAGATTTTCTGCGCTGTAAGCTACGGACGGTCCAGATTTGATTCAGGAGGAGTCTGATATTATAAAGTTTAGTTTGCACGAATCTCGATGCAAATCAAAGACTGAAATTTGCTGTGCAGCACGCACAATGTCAATACTGCGCGTTAGAAGATCTCGTTCCAAAATAACCATCCTAGATTTTTCCCATAAAATAACCGTTGTTGACAGCAGGGATAATGCACGTCTCGTTTCTAGAGCCTCAATAATTTTATATATTTAAGCATTAAATTTCAAATGAACCGCATATTGTTTTTTAGTAGGAATATATGTCTTCATTTTTTTTTTATTTTACAGTGCTTCTAAATCTACATCATTCATTAAAATCAATCGATGATCTAAATTTAATTGCATAAAAAACGTGCATAATGAATGATATAAATTTTAGAAGCATAATAAAAACACAAAAAAATAAAGACATTATATCCCTCTGTTTTTTTCTAACAGAACGCATATTTATTTCTAACATAATGCACACATGCGTCAAGTTTTGGATTCGCCTTATACAAGTTTCAAAAATAAATGAAAAAAAAAAATTGTGCAAATTTTTGTGGGTTGTCCAACCGTTGTTGTTCGATCGGATGATGATGTCACCTCAAGATATTGAAGACGACTTTTTTTATCTCATGTATGAAAATGGGGATGGAATTTGTATTGAAAAATACTGCGCAAGTGGAATTTTTTTTTGCTCCAATTGAATTTTTGTATAAATATTAATGATACCATCTATCGATATCGATGTTATTATGTACATTTAGTTGAATTACTATATATATTATGCGAGTTATTATGTATGGAGCATGGCTAAAATAATATACATAGTACACCACATAACGTACTATGGGGTCATTTGTATTTAATTTGATCATTAAATTGATATTTAAGTTGCTCAATAAATTCTTCATATCAAAATCTTGTAGGAAATAAAATTTCGTGATTTTTAGAGATTTCTTGCTATTTTTTAAATATTTTTTAAAAACAGCCCAGAAATGGCACTTTGTAGTATTAAATCTGGACTGTTTTTAAAAAATATTTAAAAAATAGTAAGAAAGCTCTAAAAATCACGAAATTTGTTTTCCTACAATATTTTCATATGAAGAATTTATTGAGCAACTTAAATCTCAATTTAATGACCTATATCTATATGCATAGTACGTTATGTGGTGTACTATGCATATTATTTTAGCCATGCTCATTATGTATGTTTTTTCATATTATTTTTATACTGAAAAAATTATTATACATGTTAACAAAATAATTTGCATAATAACTTAAATAACATGCTGAAATATAACTATTTCAGTACAAAAAATAGCATGATAATAACTCAAATAATATGCAGAATAGAGTTGGGAAAAAACCCGCACATGTTGACCCTCACCCGCCCGTGGCCCGACCCGTGACCGACCCGACCCGGGGTTCCAACCCGCCCCGACCCTTGGAAAAAAAAATCCGCGGATCTACGGCAGGGCAGGAAGCCCCATTTTCCCGAAAACCCGTCCCAACCCTTGACTCGTCAAACACGTCACCCGACCCGTCATGTGTCAAACCCGCTTGTAACCCGCCCAACTCGTGCCAAACATGTGCCAATACTCCACAAATCTGTGCGAACTCGTGGGTACCTGCCCCAAACCCGTGCGAACTCGTGCCAAACCCGCCCAAACCCGTGCCAAACCCGCCATTTTTTCGGATTTTTTTGAAAGTTTTACCAAAAAAATTCTAATTTTTTCCATTCAAAAATAAATAAATAAAAACCGACGGGAACCCGCTCTGCCCTGCCCCGACCCTTGACCCGACCCGCCCAAACTCGTGCCCATCCAACCCGTGCGGGTTTACCACGGGTCGGATTACCTCCTAATCCACCAAACTTGTGCTAACCCGCCCCGCCCAACCTGTGGACCCGTCCAACCCGTGGATTCGTGGATCCGCCCGGGTTGGACCCGTGGGTACCCGTCCAGACTCGTTGTCAGAACTCTAGTGCAGAACAACACAATTAAACGTGTATAATAGCATCGGCATCAATAATCGATATCAATAGTGATATCTACGTATCAGTTCCTTTTTGTTTTCCCACATATACAGTAATAACACCGGAGGGGCCATTCGTAATATATTTTGTTTGCTATTGTCCTCAAATGGGTGAAAAATTACATGTATATAGTATATACAGTGCTTAATTTTTAGAAAATTGAAAGAACCAAAAAGGTATCAATAACTAATTAACTCAGTGTGTTGTATCTCACATGATTTCTATTTTGTGTAGGAAGCGATTAACTGTCCCCCCTTACAAGCTCTCCTTACAAGTTCTCTATATAAGTCTTTATATTAAAAATGATTATCATTGCATTTGTTCACTAAATTATTTATACAAAGAATTAAAAATAATTTATCATTGCATTTAAGTGGAGGACGCGTAAGGGGGACAGGAACTGGAGGGACAGTTATATTTACTCTTTTGTATATTAGATTTTTAAAACAAATAAAAAATTATATATCTATTATATAAAAGTGAAACATCTCAAAAGTATTTACAAAATATTTTGGTCATTTATTTTGAACTTTTTCATAAAATTTATATGCTTAGAGGTTTCAGTTGTAAAATGTTTAAATAAAATAAAACAAATAATAATATTAAATCAACATTATAATCTTAATCCGATAGTTCAGATCAACGGACTCGTATCCTCTGCACCCATAAAAAATGGGTGCTCTCTGCACCTACTAATCTGGACCGTCTGATTAGATCTGGACGCTTGACCGCCAATTATATGATTCAGGAGGGCTTTTGTATTATAAAATCACATCCGTTCAAATATAATCGGACGATCCAGATTAGTGAGTACAGAGAGCATCCATTTTTTACGAGTGCAGAGAATATCGTTTCCAATATAACTGACCCAGCCCAGAGGATAGCATGAAACTTGTATCATTTATATTCAAGTGGGCTGTTGGATTTAATTTCAACGGTCCATAATATACCAGCCCACTAGAAAGCCCGTTAAACTAAATCTACCTGGAAACTTTAACGAAACAAATTGAAAATATAAACTTCTCTGTAAATTCGTTCCATCTCCACCGTTAAATACGGATCGGAGGATTCCCAGAAGACAGGATTCGTCCAATTTTACATAAAACTGGAGAGAAGGAACAATAACTTTAGTGTTATCACTTTGCGAAATTGAATAGCAATCAATTCGCCGGTGCCTTCAATCGCCATGGCCGCAACTTTACCACCACTCTCCATTTACCTCCCTTCTCTTTCTATCCCCACCTCTTCACTTCCTCTCCTTTCCAAGCGACAGAAGCATGGAAGTCGCATCCGATTCCCCTCCTTAGCGCGCGTAAGTGCCACAACCAGCATCACCTTGGCCACGGCGGTGCTTCCCCCAGTCGCCTCCGCCGCTGCCTCCTTTCCATTGGTGCTCTCTGCTCTTCAGGAGCCTTCCAACGCGCTTTCTCTTCCCACCTGGGCTATCCACGTGTCCAGTGTTGTTGAATGGTAATACTGTAGGTTCTCTGAACTCTTTAATTCGTTTGGAGATGTAATTATGTCTTCACAGCATAATTTAACCAAACAGAAATTGAAATTCACCCCTGAAAAGAAAGATATATCAAGACAAGCTATACTGATCTCGAAAAGGAATGCTGAATTGAAAGGAGGTTTTGGTGTGTTAAGCATTTAGCCATTGTTTCTTACAACTGCATATATTTTTTTTCCTTCTATTTCTTTATTGGAGATAGGATTGCAGCGATGGCATTAGTTTGGGAGTATGGAGAGAAATCAGGCCACACTGCGTGGAAAGGCCTTACATGGGGCATGGTGAGTCAAAACTTTACAAGTTTGGTTTTGTTATCCTCTTCTTTGAGTGTGTAATATCTAACATGTAAACAAACTGTCACGAAAATTTCTGTAAATATTGGGATAAATAACACCACCGCGCTTAAACTTCATTCTGAATAAGCAATACCCGTTATTTTGCTTGCTTTTCCATTTTCCTATTCTAACCTAAAAAATAAATTCGTGTCTTGTGATAGTCTGTAAACAGCAACAATTAAGATATCAAAGACACACTTCTTATCAGAAACTCCTGAATTAATGTCCGTTAAACAAATGATTTAGCAATGCTTTAATAATTTAAGGATTCTATAGCTCAAAATATCTTGATTTCAGTCACATGATGTGCTGATAATTAGTTTGTCACCTAGGTTCCACTTCTTGGGGGAGCTTTATGTGCCTGCACTTGGCATTTCTTCTATAATTCCGAGTCACTTGAGGTAATAATGTGGTTTCGTACTTACTTGTGTCAATTTATACTTTATCTTTTTTTTAGTTAAACTTATTTGGTAACATTTCTCAGATACTGGTGGCACTTCAAGGTGCCCTCACAACTATTGGCAACACAACAATGCTGATTGCCGCTTTTCGTATATTCAAAGCATCCCAGGAGAGTTCTAACAGCTCTTAGCTCATATTTCTTTATAACTTATTTTCTCAACTTAATTTATAAGCCAAAAGGTACTAATTTCTTGTAGTTTCTCCACTGTAATTATCTCCAGACAGATCTGTACCAAATTATCAATGCATCTTTGTTTGTATATTACCTAGGACCGAGCTTTTAAAAACATTCATGGGTGCATAAGGGCAAGGTGACCGTTTAACAGCTTAATGGTTCAATGAAATAAAATGGTTGTTAAGTACAAAGTCTTAAATCTTCTACATGTAAGAAGCTTGATTAACACTCATAATACTATTTTTTTCTGAAAATTTGATTAACACCTATAATCTTACTTCTTAAATACTAGGTTTTTATTTCTGAAAGCTTGATTAACACCCATAATACTATTTTTTTCTGAAAGTTTGATTAACACCTATAATCTTACTTCTTAAATACTAGGTTTTTATTTCTGAAAGCTTGATTAACACCCATAATTTTATTCTCATTATATTCAACCCTAACGAGCTGGCCCCACAAGGGTTGTAAAAACTTTGCTGGGTCACCTAGAGCTTTGAAACTAATAGAAATGTAACATCATCTTTTCTTGTATACCATCATCTGTTCTTGTTCTTTGAAGCAATGTAACAGGTTTCCTTTGGAGTGTGGTATAAGTAGGTTTGTACTGAAGCTTTCTTGCAAGTAGCGAAGTAGGATAGCTTTACAAGCGTTCAGAGAAAGAAACCAATTAACCATTTATGATACCAAATTGTTGTTTCTGACTTGGATACCGTACAAAAAGGTTGGTTTCTTCTCAAATCTCAAGCCTTTGAACTGATACCATAAATACCAAGAATAACTATTGTAATTTATACAATTTTTTTCCTAAAGGAAAAAAAATCGAGCCGAAGTTCATGATTGAAATGGGTTTAGTTTGAGTCCCATAACTATGAATTATTCTCAAGCTTTTAAATAGCGGCGATAAAACGGCGATTTAGCGGATTTAGCGGTTTTTGGAGCTATAACGCAAGATATATTGAAAAATGCGGTTTTAGCGGTTTTTGGCGATATAGCGGTTTTAGCGGCCGATAAAGCAGACACGATTTAGCGTTTTAGCTGCGATTTAGCGGTTTTAGTGGTGATATAGCTGTTTTTACTGTTTAATTGTTATTTTTTTAGCAGATTAAGTTTTAGGTGACCTTTTCATTTTTTTCTTTATGCTTCTAAACTACTAATATATTTGCTTATGAATTATTCAATTTAGAGCATGGCTAAAATAATATGCATAGTACACCACATTTCGTATTATGCGGTCATTTATATTTAATTTGGTCATTAAATTGATATTTAAGTTGCTCAATAAATTCTTCATATCAAAATCTTGTAGGAAATAAAATTTTGTAATTTTTAGAGCTTTATTGTTATTTTTTAAATATTTTTTAAAAACAGCCCAGAAATGACACTTTTGTAGTATTAAATCTGGACTGTTTTTAAAAAATATTTAAAAAATAGCAAGAAAGCTCTAAAAATCACGAAATTTGATTTCCTACAATATTTTCATATGAAGAATTTATTGAGCAACTTAAATATCAATTTATTGACCTATATATATATGCATAGTACGAGATGGGGTGTATTATGCATATTATTTTAGCCATGCTCATTCAATATATTATTCTTTGAAAATATATTTTGTGAACAAATTATTATTATATGCTATAATTAAGCATACAAATTATATTAATTATAATTTATACTTAATATAATTTGAAATAAAGTAATATGATATAAATATCGATATGGTAGTTGATAACAAATTATTATTATATGTTATTATTAAGCATAGAAATTATATTAATTATAATTTCTACTTAATATCATTTGAAATAAAATAATATGTTATAAATATCTATATGGTAGTTGATAACAAATTACTATTATATGTTATTATTAAGCATATAAATTGTATTAATTATAATTTATACTTAATATCATTTGAAATAAATTTATATGATATAAATATCGATATGGTAGTTTATCGATCGTTTTATCACCGATAAAATGCTAAACGCTAAATCACTTGTCCACCGCTAAACCGCGTGAACTGCTATTTTAAACTTTGATTATTCTGCTCATCAATCATCAGCAAATTATATTGGAATAAGTATTATATCAGTTTTTTTATTATTAAGTTCAATGAATTATTTATTTTAATAATTATTAATTTATTTTATATAATATTATATTATTTAACTTAAATACCGTTAATTTGAATAATAACTTATTTATGTTGAATCGTAATGTATGCAAGTGATTGGCATGCCTAAGTGCCTAACACAGATGGTGTTAGACCCGTCTCTTTACAGCGAGGCACGTGTTCAAATTCTGGACATTTAAAAATAATAAATTTCGAAAGTAATGAAATCTCTTATATCAAAAAATAAAAAACAGGACGTAAAGTGAATTGAATAATGAAGCCATTAATTTGAGTTGTAGTAGATTTCATCTCAATAATAAATTGAATATGAATTGATAGTTGTATATTAACATCCGATTAGATAAACAAGATTCATTTATTGACCAAACACACCTTGAGATAACAAGTAGAGTTCTAAAAATCGTACCATCTAAGTCAAACACGAAACGAACGACACATCACGATAAAGATACGATACGGTTAAGACACAACACGAACGACACAGCACGATAAAGACACGACACGGTTAAGACACAACACGAACGACACAGCACGATAAAGACACGACACGAGATACATCACGGTACTTTTCATGTATCGTGTCATAAGTGTGTCGTGCTCTAGTTTTCTACTGTAGGGCGTGGCACGACACAACACGTTTACGAGAAGATGTACGGCACGACACGATACGAAACACGACATGAGAACATGACTAGACATGACACATTTATGCACGACTAGACACGTTAGGAACTGATAGGCACATTGTATAGTATAAATGTTTAAGCATTTCTCCTAATTTTTCTGTTTTTTCATACTAAATAAGTAATTTTGGGACAAATTTATTAATTTAGGTCCCCCTTGTTTTTCTTCTATTTTTAGATTTTTTATTTCTCGAAATTTTGGAAAAAAACATAATAATTGTCTATATAATTTTAATTTTAAGATGAGCAAAACTATGGTGCTTGCACATGCACCGTGCTTGTACATGCACCGTGCTTGTACATCTGGACCCTCTGATGTGCATCGAGATTCATGAAGATTTATGCACATCGAATCTCAATACACATCGAAGGGTCCAGATGTGCAAGTACGGTACATGCGCAAGAGCCATAACTTCACCCTTTTAAGATTTGTTTCTTCATATTTTATGATTTTTTATTTTTTATTTTATTTCCGACACGATTAACACGAATAACGCACGTTGTATGAAGCAACCCGACACGAACAAATACGACAGTTTATGCACAACATAATTAGGCACATTTAGACACGACGTGTCTATACGTATCGTGTCTTAACCGTATCGTGCCGATCCCTTCCAATTTTTGACACGATACGACACATAAGGGCTAGTGATATGCCATAAGCCCTCGGCCCCCAACCTAGCTCTTGTAAAGCCCCTATCAGATCCGGCCCTGACTCGGCCCTTATCACTATTTTGAAAGGGCCGGGCCTAAGGGCCGAATCATTCCAAAAAAATACAAGCCCCTATTTACCCGGCCATTTCTAGCCCCGACCATGTCCGGCCCTGATTCGGCCCTCTCCAACCCTGACTTACGCTAGCCCTTCCGACCGTTATCAGCCCTGCCCGGCCCCTAGCCCTTCTGACCCTTATAATGTAATTCAAATATAATTTTGAGTTTTGAATGAAGTCCGCATCTTCTGGAGTCTGGAATCTAAAATACTCAAAAGGTCAACCGGACCCTCCCCGTTCACGCCACGTGTTAGTTCCCTGTTGACTGCTACACTGGGTCCGTGACTCCGCGTGGTGCAGATTGTGCAGTCTATGCAGAGTGGAAAAAATGTGCAGTGCGCCAGTGCCCATTCTTTTTTTTAGAATAAGCTCGTAGGCAGCCAGTGCCCGTTCTCCTATGGCTATGTAGTTCTAGGCTCCTGCTAGTGAAAGTCTTAAGGGCCGGGCCTAGAGTGCCAACGAAAGGGCCGGGTAAGGGCCGGGCCTGGAAAGGGCTTAATAGGAGCTGAGTAGTAAGGGCTTTGTTCTAAGAAAATAGGTCCGGCCCCTCTAAGGCCTGGCCCTTATCAGGCCCTCGGGGCTTTAGGGGCCGGGTAAGGGTTTCATTCCTTTTTGGTCTCTTTTTTATTTTTTTTATTGTGAAATGTTTACTAGTATTTATATGATATTCTTAATCAATATTAAGTTGTTGATTTATGAATATTTTTTTATTTTTAAAAATATTTTAAAATGTTCACATTACATTAAAAAATTATTTGCTTTAAATATTTTAGTTAAAATTCTACGAAAATATTTTTATTTCACTTAACCAAATTGTTCCAATTTTTCCTCCTCCTTTAGTTCCGGGTTTGGGACCGGCTATGTTACAAGTACATAGGCGGAGTTAAAAATTGGTTGTGTAGTTAGTATACTAACATAAAAATTAAAAATTAAAAACTAAAAAAATTATATGAAATGATGTAATATTAATAGTGAGAACTACCTTTTTATTTTGCATTGCAACATCTTGGTGTCTTCAAACCTACAAACAAATAAATTAGATAAATTATTTTATCAAAACAGATATTAGATATTTCAATTGTATTGCACAAAAATATTAAATATATTTATGTAAAAATGTACCTTCAAGTAGAGAAAATCACATATAATATTCAAAATACTGCCACAAGTTTGATGGTTCTGGTGGTTCTGCATCGCTATCATCATCATTGTCTTGTTCACTGGTTCCTACATTTTCTGTGTCAAATCCCGAATGGCCGGTACTTCATTAGCAATATCGTACATCTTTGATTTATCTTGTTGTCTGTATTCCGCATCAAACCAGTCTTTGAGGCATACGAGCGCCTCGAACATCTTATTTCCCAATCTAGTACGAGAATCAGTGAGCACCCTATTGCATGCACTGAAACATGACTAGGATGGAACTGTGGATACCGAGATGGCAAGTATATCTCGTGCTATAGTTGATAAAATTGGCCAAACCTTTTCATGTGTCTCGCAATAAACTAGAAGGTCAAAATCTGCATTTTCGGCCTCATCTGCTGACAATGGGAAAGCCTTGTATTTTTTTTACTTCATCAAGACTTGCTCTCTCACGGGATGGTTCGTCGGGTCTACGTCGGTGGATGTCTCGTAAAAGGCTGCTCAACCTGCCTTGTCTCGCGGCTGGTTGAGGAGGTCTAGAGGAGCTAGCTACATACTGGTGTTGCTCCGTATAATGCGTGAATAATCTTTCAAATTTATCCCGAACATACTTTTCTTCATTGTCTAATGGAGGCAAACCCATGTTTGCATTGTAAGTAGCAATCATGTCAGCTGTAGTCGTGAACTCCAATCGAGGATCCAACACACATGCAACCATTGCCAAGGTTGGAATTGTTTCCCAATACTTCAAAAATTTATATCGCATTGCGATAATTGCCTCTCCTAATATCGGTTCTTCCTCAAAGTAGGAAACATTCTCATGGTACCAATCAGAAATAATAACGAGTTGTGAGAGCGATTCTGGTGGGGTAGGAGTGTATGTGCAAGATAGTCTCACGGTGGCCTCAAAAAAATTTGACAAAAAAGGAAGCAAACGAGATAATATGCTACACTAACGAGAATTTAGAATGTACTCATGAGCTCCAGGAGCTACCTCTAAAATACTTTCTATAGGTGCACTGTATGGCATAGTTCTATTAAGGAGACGAAATGTCGAGTTCCATCTAGTTTCAACGTCCCATGGTATTTTAATTTTTTTTATATCCCATTGCTCGCACCTTTCCCTGAACTCTTGCTTCTTTTTTCCGTTTGAGTCGATATATTTAAGTCCAGATTTGTACTTGCTAATTATTATTTTTAACTCCGAAACACTTGTATCAGACTGAACCACTAAAGTTAATATATCGCATGCACATCGTTGGTGAAATAACTCACCATCCATCATCGGTGAAAGAGCCGTTTTGAAGAAGGGGATGGAGGTAGTATTATTACTTGCATTGTCAAAGGAAATTGATATTATTTGATCTCTTATGTGAAATTCCTTAAAAAGATCTATTAAATGATCGTAAATGGCCTCAGCCGTGTGAGGGAATGGTAAAACTCTAACGGATAACACTCTTTTTTGTAACTGCCAATTTCGTCTATCCAGTGTGCTGTTAAACAAGAGTATGATAAATTGTGATCTCCCGCATCCCAAACGTCAGAAGTGACAGCGATCCTCTATTTAGATTGTTTGAACTAATTTTTTATTTCTTTCAAACGTGCCTTGTACTATTTTTGCACCTCACGACGAACTCTTTTGTATGGAATCCTTTTAAAATACGGTTGTAAGGCCTCTTTAATCATGTGTTCTAATTTTCGATCTTCGGCAAAGTTAAGAGGTTTCTCAGCATGAACTATATACCGACTCATGGTCTCAACAACTTTTTTGGGATTAAATCTAAAATAACCTGAACCATCTGGATTAAGTCTAGTCTGGTTGTTAGTTGGATTCAATTCAGGTTGGTCTCCTCTTTTTTCATGCCGAGCGGCATGTCTACTAATATGGCTGGTACCACTATTTTTTCCATGCATTAAAACACCACCACAATTTTTAACCAAACACCTTGCCTCAATACACATGCCATTCTCATCTTTTATTTGTTGAAAATATCTCCAAAATGATGCTTGATAGTCACGTGTTCTTTTGGTTTTTTTGCCTATACAAAATTCAATTGCTACGATTGAGTAATTTTCTTTTAAACATGTCATGTGAGGTCGTACCTTTTAAACAACTAACAAAATGTGAAAAAGATTCACACCTTCAGTTTGCGTAGTGCCTTCATCTTCGGTTGTTGTTGGTGTTGATCCGATTGGTGTGATCGGCGGAGTGTTACCTGGAGTCGCAACAAGATTAATTCCACAATAAGGTTGAGCAAACCTATCAGGACAAGCTGTCTCGACGTCAGTTCTTACGACTTGTGGAACGCTCGAAATCTGACCTGCATTTGTCGAACTCGAACCCGTAGTTAAGGGACCCGAAGTGTAGGGACCAACATAACTCTGGAATTGGTTCTGCCATGGAAGTTGCTGCGGGGCAAATTGGATTGGTGGATAAGATTGCAATATTTGATTAAATGCCTGAGGATTTGATTGAGGTGGGTTGAATGGAATTTGTGGAAAATTTGGAATTTGAGATGAAGGTTGGTTCAGGTTTTGTTGGGAGGACTGCCTCTCGCCTGAACCAGGAAAGAGATTCAACTCTTCATCATTCCAGTTAGCCATTTTGTAATTTAAACAGTTTACAAATAAACGATTCTTTTTTTCAAAAAAATAATAAAATGGTATTTAAACAGATATGGACTTTTTTTGAAAGTATTTTAAATATATTTGAAATTTTGAAAGAAATTCAGTTTTATTGAAACAAATTATTTTATGATCCTGCAAAAAAAAAAAGACAAAATTGGAGTTAGAATTTAATTTTCTTAGATAACAGATACTAACTATTTTCAGTTTTATTTTGGACTGCTATGAGCATTTAAAAATTTAAATTGAACTTTGTATGATTTTTAAATTGAAGTTTCTAAATAATAAAAAAACGTACCTTTAAAAAAGTTATTCACTGCTGATAATCTTCCTCCAGGCTGCGGCTATGGAGTTTTTAGTTCTTAATCTCTTATGTAATAAATAATAGAATAGAATGTTAGTATGAGAGATTGATAGATACGATTGTACACTTGTATGTCTGAGAGTGAGAGATTGAGAATTTGAGATGAAATATTTGATGTGCATGATGGGGTATATAACTATATATAATATAACATCATACATGTAGCTTTTAAAGTTTTATTGCCAAACAGTCAAACAGAACGGTCAAAAGTTTGATTCATTTAATTTCAAATTTAAAGTTATGATGTGATAGGAGTCGGGATCCTTTAATGTGCATAGTTGCACTTTTTTTTATTACAATTGCACCGTTGCACTTTTTTTATTACAATTCCACTATTACAATTGCACTTTAATGTGCATAGGAGGGAGGAGCCTAGAACTACAAAGCCATAGGAGAATGGGCACTGGCTGCCTACGGGCTTATCCTAAAAAAAAAAGAATGGGCACTAGCGCACTGCACATTTTTTCCACTCTGCACGGACTGCACAGTCTGCACCACGCGGAGTCGCGGACCCACTACAGCAGTCAGCAGGGAACTGACACGTGGCGTGAAGGGGGAGGGTCTGGTTGACCGTTTGAGTATTTTAGATTCCAGACTCTAGAAGATGCTGACTTCATTCAAAACTCAAAATTATATTTGAATTACAGTATAAGGGTCAGAAGGGCCAGGGGCCGGGCAGGGCTGATAAGGGTCGGAAGGGCTAGCGTGAGTCAGGTTTGGAGAGGGCCGGATCAGGGTCGGACAGGGTCGGGGCTAGAAAGGGCCGGGTATATAGGGGCCTGTATTTTTTGGAACGATCCGGCCCTTCTAAGGCCCGGCCCTTATAAGGCCCGACGCTTTCAAAATAGTACTAAAGGCCGAGTCAGGGCCGGATCTGACAGGGGCTTTACAAGGGCCGGGCTGAGGGCCGAGGGCTTATGGCATATCACTAGCTCCTGCCTCCTATGCATATTAAAGTGCAATTGTAATAAAAAAAAAAGTGCCTGTAAAGCCCCTGTCAGATCCGGCCCTGACCCGGCCTTTAGTACTATTTTGAAAGGGTCGGGCCTTATAAGGGTCGGGCCTTAGAAGGGGCCGGATCGTTCCAAAAAATACAAGCCCCTATTTACCCGGCCCTTTCAAGCCGCGACCCTGTCCGGCCCTGATCCGACCCTCTCCAACCCTGACTCATGCCAGCCCTTCCGACCCTTATCAATCCTGCCCGGCCCCTGGCCCTTCTAACCCTTATAATGTAATTCAAATATAATTTTGAGTTTTGAATGAAGTCCGCATCTGCTGTAGTCTGGAATCTCAAATACTCAAACGGTCAACCAGACCCTCCCCCTTCACGCCACGTGTCAGTTCCCTGCTGACTGCTGCACTGGTCTGCGACTCCGCATGGTGTAGACTGTGCAGTCCGTGCAGAGTGGAAAAAATGTGCAGTGCGCTAGTGCCCATTCTTTTTTTTTAGGATAAGCCCGTAGGCAGTCAGTGCCCATTCTCCTATGGCTATGTAGTTCTAGGCTCCTGCCTCCTAT
>CAXKVX010002626.1:0-46416 GCA_964058865.1 Eleocharis quinqueflora
CTGATTTTAATTTATTGTTACTGTTCTTGTCTGACTACACTCTTTGTTAGAATCTGAACAAAGAACAATTTGTTATAGATGCTCATATAGACGGTCTCATCTCATGTCATTTGTGGGTTTGTATACATACATACACGTCTTTTTTTAATATAAAAAATAATTATTTATTTTTAAACCAAACAGAAAGAGGGGGGGGGGGAATTTACGAAATAACGAAATGGCCGGGGTTTGAAACCCCGGCATTTCACCTCCAATTAATTCCCGGGGTTCCGAACCCCGGTAATTCCCTTCCCCTTTGATTCTACCGTTTCTCTCACCTCTCTTTCTCCCTCGTCTCTCCTCTTACCATTTCTCTTCCGTTCCCCTCTCCTCCTCTCTGCTGCCAAGCTGAAAAACCAAAAAATTTTTGCCATCTTCGTTCATTTTGAAGCTAGGATCGCATAAAAACTCAAGAAAACTCAAGAAAACTACTTTGAAATTCAGATCTGCAATTTTTAAGGTAATTTTCTCAATTTTTTTCTAAATTTGAATTTACTCATAAATTAGTTAAATTAGTTAGTTTAAAAAAATAATAATAGAAAATGTAGGTATTTAGTATAATAAAATGTCATCTCTTGCCATGATAAGATTTTTTGAAGGTGAAATTATATTTGTACAAAATATTGGGTATTTTTGCAAAAGTACCATTTAGTTTTAGTTTACAGAAATTTTGTAATTAATAAATTGCATGGTATTTATCAAAAAATTGTACCAATATCACAACAGATAGTAATCAATTACTAATAAATATATTCATAGTTTAGTTATATATAATAACATATTAATGAATTAATTACTTACAAAAAATGATGCAATAATAATAATTAAAAAATTAACAGATTAATTTAGAATAATAGAATATTACTAAATTAATTACATATAATAAAAATAAAATAATATTACTAAATTATTATCATAATTTTATTTTTACCTAATATTACTAATATTAGGTAATTTATTATGAAAATTGTTGATAATAATTAGGAAATTTTAGGTTAATTATTAGGTAAATAATTATGAAATATTAGGTAATTTATTATGAAATTTTAGGTTAATTTTATAACATAATTTAATTTGATAGTTCCTTATTTGTGATATTATAATTAGCGCAAAATTTGTTGTGAATATGATTCAAAATTAATGTTGTAATTAATGTTTGTTGCAATTCACGTGCTATTATAAATTTAGCAGATTTTGTGATGATTTTATGCGGTAGTATGAATATTTGTATATAAAAAACTTGCAATTTTTTTTATTAATTCTTGTGCTATTATAACTATTTTATTTTGTTGTTGCTAATAATATTAGTCCGTACATTTTTTTGAACAATACAATAATGAAAGAAAATAAAAAATTTAAGAAAAAACAGAACAAATTTCAGTAGTTTAACAACTAATAAACTACTACAAATAACTAGTACATAAATATTCATAGGCCTTTTATTCATAGGCCTATTACAAATAACTAGTACATAAAATATTCATTGGCCTATTTCAATGAAATATCAACTAATAAACTAGTACAAATAAACTAGTACAACTAAGCGATACAGAAATATTCTAAAAACTAGTAGAAAATTTAACGATTACAAACGCAATAAACAGTGACATTAGTAGCGTTTGTTGTAGTGACACTCGTAGCGCCAGTAGTCCTTTTAAGCATTACTGCAATAAAATCAGTATATCATATGAAATGAAATTGCAAGAAGGAATGTCATACTAAAATAAAGGTGCCATACTCTCGCGCGGAATGAATTCGTCATCATCATTGTCCGGAATGGTAGTAATTGGCGTCACGACAAGTTCAAGAATATATGGTTGTCTTCTATGAGACATACGCGTCACCAATCTCCATGACGTTTCGTCACCAATTGTCATCACAGTGAAGTAATTAGGCGTCGGACCTATCCCGATGTTCACACGACATTGGATTTGAAGAGGGCACCCAGCTAATTCAGGATAACTCACATTCCATTCATTCCTTATTACCTCTTTAGTAATGGCGAAAGTAGTCGCTCTGTTACCTGTAAACTGCCAGAGGAATTCGGTCGCGAACTCCACACCGACTTCGGGGGAGTATCTTACCGAAGTTCCAATGTAGATTTTAACTAGAAAGGAGGGGAATTGTCGGCTAGACATTTGAAATTAGTGGATTTGGTGTTGATAACTCAGTCGGAGTTATATAGACAAAAAAAAGATGGTACGAATGTCGACATTTTGCAATAAGTGGAGTAGGTATGTCGACATTGTGCAATAAGTGGAGTAGGTATGTCGACATGGTACAAATGTCGACATTCATTGCTGACTTGTACTTATTCGCAAGTCGACATTAATTGGCGTACGCATGTCGACATTCACATGCAATAAAATTTAGGTTAATTTTATTAATTAGGAAATTTTAGGTTAAGTATTAGGTAAATTAGGTAAATTGTAATGAAGTATTAGGTAAATTATTATGAAATTTTAGGTTCATTATTAGGTAAATTATTATGAAATATTAGGTAATTTATTATGAAAATTGTTCATAATAACATATCTATGCTCAGTTTCAGTTTTCACAATATTATGAAATTCGTTGCTAAAATTTCCAAAAAAATATTTTAAGAATTGTTAGTTTGCATAGAAAAATTAAAAAAATATGGAATTTAATTGATAAATTAGTCAAGTTTCATAAAA
Organism: Eleocharis quinqueflora; assembly: GCA_964058865.1. Taxonomy (NCBI): domain Eukaryota; kingdom Viridiplantae; phylum Streptophyta; class Magnoliopsida; order Poales; family Cyperaceae; genus Eleocharis; species Eleocharis quinqueflora. The sequence continues at coordinate 2,715 of CAXKVX010002626.1, forward strand.
AAAAATTGATTTCAATAAATGAATGTTGTTCTAATTTATGTAAAATGTTGTAATGTAATTATGATTAATTTTAAATGACAATTATATAATTTTTGCAGTGATTATTATGGCGCAAGGCGATCCTATGTTTCCACGAGTATTACATCTTCCTGTAGAGAAGCATAGAATTTCTCAGATCGAAGCTAAGGTAAATTAGAGATAATTTTAATTCATTGAATATGCAGTTAATTTCTTATTATTAAACTTTGTGAATTAAAATTATGTGTAATGTAATGCAGCCTGAATTTATTATGAGTATAAATGCACACCAGCCGGCCATACCATACAATAGAAGATATAGCCCGGGTTTGAAACGGTTAGGGTTATACCAACTAGCTAAAATTTGCAATGATCGCAAATTAAGGTTAGATTGGTCTTTGATAACTGCCTTGACCGAGCGGTGGAGACCGGAGACAAATACATTTCATTTCAAAACCGGTGAGATGACGGTTACCTTGGAAGACGTTAGTTGTTTGTGGGGTCTTTCCGTGCGAGGTAAATTGTTGCAATAGATGCATTTTCTACCTTTTTTTAATTTAAACCTCACATTGTTGCAAAATTGTCTAACAGTTACTTGTGTAATTTACAGGTGCTCCGATCACTGGATATAGTGATGACGATTGGAGCGGTCTTGTTGAGGATTGCTTAGGAGTTGATCCGGCATATCCAGGTGGTGATCCAGACGAGGGGCCTTAGAAATTCAAGGTTACGCACCGCGATCAACCGAATGAGAAAATTCACTACTCTGGGTATGTAACATTATAAAATTGACGCTTTATTTTTTTGTGTAACATTCATTTTTTTGCAAATCACTTATTGTATTCACTTATTGTTGAGGATTGCTTAGTTTTTTGTGTAACATTCATTTTTTTTAACTTACAAAAATATTACATCAGGTATCATCTGAGATTAGCTTGGTTGCGGACCACCTTCGCAGATCTGCCGGTCGATGCAGATGATGCGACAGTAGCACATTACACTCGTGCCTACTGTCTTGATTTGTTAGGTTCTGTGATGTTTCCTGACACGAGTGGTGATGGAGTACCTGCCATGCTTCTCCAATTTCTAGAAAATTTGGAGAATCCACCTGAGTACAACTGGGGAGGTGCAGTGCTAGCATACTTATATCGTGAGTTGTCTCGCGGTTGTTTGGCAGATACAGATTCTTTGTGCGGTCCTATGATGCTACTTCAGATGTGGTCATGGACCAGATTATCGCCGGGACGGCCAGACGCTCGTTCTTTACATAGCGCTTTTGGAGGTAATTTAAAATTATCGAGAATAATTATAACGGTATTTCAAATTAGTGTTCGTTGCACTGATATAATTTTTTTTAATTAGGCGATGACCTGGAGGCGAGGAACGCCTATGGAATTCGGTGGACGACCAAATTTAGTTTTTGGAAAAATCCTCATTGTAGTGGGACAAAGCAATATAGAGATCAGTTTGAGAAAGTCCACCTAGATGCAGTGAGCTGGCGTCCCTACACTATATTCTACCCATATATGCCTACTCGTTCTTCTAGAGATTCTGGTATTTGGCTTGCTCGCACCCCTTTGATTTACTTTTGGATTGTCGAGTTTCATTATCCTGAGAGGGTCATGCGTCAGTTGGATCGATATCAGACTGTTCCACCACCAGACCCTGTTGATTGGGCGCTTGTTAGCCATTTACGATCTTTTAGGCATACAGCTGGTAGAGTGACTGCTCCGGGTAGATCTTGGTATTTACAGCACCAGCAGTACGTAGATATGTCTCCTATTCTCGTTCAGGAGCATAGGCAGTGGGATGAGGCCGTGATGGCTCACTACATGCACTGGTATATGGTGTGTTGCATGGATACTGTGTTCTACCTGCAGCAGAGTGAGGATGCTCTAGCTGCGTCGCCGCCTGGAGCAGAGGGTGACGTTCTTACCATGGGATATCAGTCGGATGGATCGAGATACAGACGCCTGGTACATTCCTTACTTTAGTTTTTCATAATTATTATAATTAATTCTCGTACGGTTGTTACTTACTTGAGTTTTTCATTGCAGGTGTATCGAGCGATATGGCATACCAAGCAGGGTATTAAGTGGGCGCTTACTCGAGGCAAGAAAGCGGTAGGAAAAATAACTTTGCAGATGTGTCGTGGTAACTTGTTAGATCTTGATCACGGACACATCTATGAAGGTAATTTTCCTAACTTTAGTCAATGTAAATAATGTTGGAAACTAACAAACTAAGTATCAATTGTGATTTATTTTTTAAAGGTATGGTGTCTCGAGCGGGCATTTCAGCGGATCTTAGTAACATCGTCAACGATGACATTTCGACGGATCATGGTCAGTACACGCCGGGCATTTCGACGGATCATGGTCATTACGCTGCTGATCTTGGTGGAGATCCTCCCTTTATGGATGTAGATCCTACATTTATGAGTGCAGATCTGAACATATATGCTCAGAGCTTGATGGATGAGCTTTTTAGTTCGTATCCTCCACCAGCTTATCCAACTACACATGAGACATATCCGTCTACATCTCAGGGAGGACCATCTACATCTCAGGGAGGCCCGTCTACATCTCAGGCAGGCCCGTCTACATCTCAGGTACCACCACCTACATATCAGTTACCAGCTAGAGAGGGACGTGGCACACGCCGGGCACGATACACCCCCAGCCCCCTTATCCCTAGGTCACGCCGTGAGCCCCCCTAGCCATAGTCTACTTTATGTTGTATGATGGATTATATGAACATTTTTATGTAGTATGATGGATTTTTTATGTAGTATGATGGACTTTTTATGTAGTATGATGGACTTCTTTTATGCACTACGATTTACTTTTTTTAATGCATTATGATGGACTTTTTGCATGGAATTTCAGCATTTTACTACAAATATAATAAAAATTATTAGTTGTAATGGATTGCACTAAAAATATAATTGCACTAAAACAAACATAAAAAAAACAAACAAAGAAAAAAAAATTCAAACTCATCTACTTCCGCGACTTGTTGCTCGTCCAAATAGGGATTGAATTCTTCTTCCAATTGATCGGTGTCTCGAATTACTATGTGAATTTGATGTGCTAGGTTGGTCAACATTGTTGTTTCGCGTTCGTTGATCACTAACAGAATGGCGCGCATTGGACAGGTTAGTAAAGTCAACTCCAGTAGGCCGAGCACTAACAGAATGGCGCGCATCGGACCTGTTAGTAATGTCAACTCCAGTAGGTCGAGCACTACTCACAGAATGACGTCCAGTTCGTTGTTCAGTAGTACGCCGTATGCGTCCTTCCATCTCATCCATTGCCATTGGAATTCTTTTATGTTTTCTTCTACCCTTGTTGATCTTGGTTGGATCCGGCCTTTTTATAGGACCATGGTAAAGGGGCCAATCTCGTCCGTTACCAAATTCAGAAAAAATCCCGGACCATGTGTTGACATAATTTTCAATGCCGTAATACGAACTCGTGTATTCATTTGGATCGATATTTCTAAATGAAAGTACTGCTAGAACATGATTGCATGGAATACCAGTCAGTTGTGGTTTTTGACATTGACATGTAGGTGATTCCTGAGGTCGCCATGACACTACGTATTTGACATCTGCTCTAGTTCCCTGAAATTAAACATAAATTAGTAATACCAATTGGTGTGCATTTGAAAATTTGATTTTATGTAATAAGTCACTTACCCTTGAGAGTACACCACCCTTCACTAGAACAGTGTAGGAGTGTTCAAAATCACCGTGCCAAACCATCGGTGTGACCTCGTGTGTCAAACCTTTGCTTACCCTTTTTTCCAACATTTCTGTCACTTTTTGTGAAAACAACAAGCCCATTGCCTGCCATTCTGCAGCGACTGTCCTTCTGTTCACAAACCATTCGACGCATTTATAGAATGTGCGCTCCACAAGTGCACACACAGGAAGTTGTCTTGCGACGCGAAAAACATTATTCAATGACTCTGATCCATTTGATGTCATTATACCCCATCTATGTAATCCTCCATCCGCACATTGAGCCCACTTATGTACGACCAAGGGGTCATCGTCTTTGGCACGATCTGTCCCAGTTTTCATGATGTACTCATGGACTTGTGCATTCATTCTTAGAATTCTTTGCATTCCCTCGTTAAATCTCCATGGTTTTTTTCTTTTAACGGTCCACTTGAAAACTCCTTTTATGACTTTGTCCTTGCAACATTTCTTCCAGATGTTCTGAGCAACATGTTGAGAGCAATATCGATGGATAGCTTCACCATTTCTCTCACACCATCCTAAATTAGGTTGATCAAATACCGATTTTATTCCGGCAGCTTGATCAGATATGACACATATTCGTCCGGGTCCAACAACCTCTCTACGAATCCAATTCAAGAACCAACCCCAGTTTTGTACCGACTCTTCTTCAGCGATGCAAAATGCCAAAGGTAGTAGTTGTTGTTCTGCATCATAAGCGCAGGCCATAAAAAGCTTTCCTGCATACCTACCAGATAAATGTCCGGCATCGATACTTATCACCGGTCGTAGGTAGGGCCACGCTTGGATGCATGGTCCAAAAGCCCATGCTACACGTTTGAATATACGTAACCCAACGTGTTCGGTATAGTCTGACTCGAGTAGAAATTTGGTACCTGGGTTTGAGGATTGGATGGCGCTCAACAAAGGCGTCAACATCTCATATGACTTCTCCCAACTTCCAAATAAGTCAGCAATTGCTATTTCTCTTCCCCGCCAAACTTTATTGTAAGAGGGATCCACAGTTGGATACGCGGTCTGGACCAACCCATATGCTTCTTTTACTGTCATTTCAAGATTTTTTTTAAGAGGATTTCGAATGATTCCTGCGATCATTCGAGCAGTCAGATGTTTGTGGTCCCTCCTGGTAGCAACGCCATAACAAGAATGCTCGTGCGGATTGGTGGATACTATCCAAGCACCTGTGCCTGTGTCCTTTGCATATAACCTCCATGCACATTGTTTGTTCGCACACTTAACAACGTACATTTTTTTGTTGCTGTTTTGAATGTCCAAAACCCTATTTTCTTTAATTTGAATGTCATTGATCGCTGCTATCAAGTGCGCTTTAGAATCAAAAGTCTGACCTTCTGCTAATGGATCGTCGAACCGAGGGACTTCTCTGAAGAAGGGACGATCAGCGTATGGCATTGGTTCTTGATCACTGAATGAAGGACAAGGGTGCTTCATGCCTCGATTGATGAACGGAATGGATTGTCGCCACTCCTTCAAAATCTCCTGTACATCTATTTCATTCTCAATATCGTTCATGTTTACATCTTCAATACTATCATTAGAATCATCTGACTGATTATCTGGATCGTCATCCATTTCATTATCTAGTATTTCTTCTCCCGTTAGATCATTTGCTTCTTCACCAATTGGATTACAATCGGTATTTGGTTCAACATTAAGATCGTAATCATTTCTCGGTGGATTGTTAGGCTCTACAGATGCTCTGTAACTACTTCCGGGGATACTGTTAGGATTTGGATCATAACTCGTATTATCTATATTTGGAGTTGACTCAACTATTACCTCCAACATGCGAAAATTTATCAGCTGAGTTGCATTTTGGATAACTAACTTCCAAATCACATCATTATCTACACCTAACAAATTATAAAAAGTAATCCCGGGACCACCAGTGTTTAATCGTGCACTTATGTTCAGTTTGAATTGACTAGGCAGTAAGCCAAGTCCGACATATATTTGTCTCCTTACATCGTCAAAACAAGTTTCTTCGGTTACAGAAAATGAAAATTTGGCATTACAATTATAGTCTACACCTACGGGTCCTCTCAGTATTTCACCTCCATAGTACACATTTATTACAATCATCGCCCTGTACCAATTATACACAACACATTCTAATCAATTAGTGAGACAAAAATATGATCTCAAATTTAACATAACATTTTTCAATTTCATATTAATATAATAATAAAATAATGAAGATTAATAATATAAATTAATATAATCAAATTAATATAATAAAATATTATTATAATATTAATATAATCAAATTATTGTAATATAATTAGAATTACTAATATAATTATATTGATATAATAATGATGATTATTGTAATATAATTACTAATATAATTATATTAATAAAATTACTAATATAATTATATTGATATAAAATTACTAATAAAATTAATGAAAATTAATAAAATATTATTATATTATAAATTAATATAATCAAATTAATATAATAAAATATTATTATTGTAATATTAATATAAAATTACTAATTACAAATGATGAATAAAATTTTTGATATAATATTAATATAAATTACTAATATAAAATAATGATGATAAAATAATAATATAAATTACTAATTACAAATGATGATAAATAATATTAATATGATAATAATATTAATGATGATAAATAATATAAATGATGATAAAAAATTACAAATTAAATATTAATACAATAAAAAAATGATAAAATACTTACATAATTTTGCTGAAAAAACCGCAGCGCAGCGAAGAAGAAATCGCAGCGCAGCGAAGAAGAAATCTGCAATTAAAATCTGTGTATAATGGGTGTTTATATAGGACGAGAATTGGAGAATGACAGGGGTTTAGAACCCCGGGATTTTATTTCAGAACAAATCAGAACAAAGGCCGGGGTTTCAAACCCCGGCAATTAAAGGGGAAGGGAAAAGCCGGGGTTTGAAACCCCGGGAATTAAATTGAGGTGAAATGCCGGGGTTTGAAACCCCGGCCATTTCTTTTTTTCGTAAATTCTCCCGCATCTTTCTGTTCTGTTTAAATATAAATAATTAATTTCTATATTAAAAAAAGACGGCATACATACATTGGTATCACAAGACTTTCCAAATAAAATATATCAGACCAAGCAATCTAATTCCTTAGTATCACTGTATCAGTTCAATTAACCTGATCTTTTTAAAATATTGTACCTGGCACCCCTGATTAATTCCAGTAACAAACTCACAAGTATGAATATCTAAATGGGGAAATTAAAAAAAAAAATGTAAGATACGGATATATTCCGCTCCCATGGTCTTATAAGATAAGATCACCAAAATTGCAAATTTTCTTTAACGATACGTCTGTAACAACCATCTACAGAAGTTTATAATAACATTTGACAAGTCCCGAATAAACAAACAGGTATCGATTTGCCCTTACAGTATAGAATTACACCAAAATTTGGGGGGAGGGGGGGGGGGGAGAAAATTTGAAAAATTACAGCCCTTAAAGTAGATTTTTTTTTCCAAAATTAATAGAGGGCATTGATGAATTCTATCTCAATTATATAATACATTGTTTTCACTAGAACTACACTTCTGAGCAGCAGCATGAATTTATGGCCATCTCAGCACCATCACTGAAGTTATAAGCTTCATTTACACAAGACAGGAGTAGAGCTTATTCATGCTTACTTTTGCTCTTTGTGTCGATATGCTGATACAATTTTATCTTTCAATTGAGACCATTAAGCATGCCATCAGTTGATTACCACTTAGTTTTACCACAATTCCTTGCTCCTTGCACACTATTGTAATGTTCTAGTGAGCTTGCACTTCGAAATGAATAGCGTAGTGGTATAATTTAGGCTGCAAAGTTTTAACAATTCAGCCGACCGTTGCTTTGCCTCCGGACCACAACCACTTTGCATGACAAGCAGCAACTTGGCTGCTAATCCGGACTCCACAGCTAATCCGGCACACTCTGGGGCCATCTCACACACCGCCCACAGCACATTCATCGAACACCTAGTGCATTCCTCCGAGACACTCATTATCACCCAAACCAAATTCCGCACCGCATTTTTGCATTCCTTTATTGTCACACGCCCATCCAGGGTCGAGGAAATTTCATGGAGTATTTGCAAAGCGTTTTCTAACAAGTTTGGTTGTGACAACTTTGAGTTGGATGAGATAAGATCCACCAAATTGGGCACCACACCAAGGCCAACTAGCAATTCTTTTGTTTCAGGTCTCTTTATACATATGGATTTGAGTAGTGTTAGGCCAGAAAAGACCGCATTCAAGTGCCGTTTATCTTTAATTAAACGCAACAACCCGACCAACAAACTGGGACTGGAAACAATTTCAGACCTGAATCCAGATTCATCCTCCATCAGCGTCCAGATCAACCTGGTACAGCTCACCTTTGTCTCAACTGTTCCCTCATTGAGCATATCTGTTATTAGAGAAATCTTACCAGGTTGCATCAGAATGGATCTCGAATCTTGATCGAGCTGTAGTTGCACAAGCAAAGCAACCACCTCTGACCCAACAGCATGAGATGTGAACGGGCCTAGCAACGAGGCCAGGAATGTGGTCCCACCCGACGAGGCCACGGATCTTTTAACCGAAGGATGCGAAGTTATAATCTTTTTTATCTCCTTGAGAGCCTGCACACGCGCCCCGCCCTTAATTTGCCGGCTGCGTAGCGCTGATACCAAATCAGAGGCACGACCATCTACATCCTCGGCACGCTTTTTAAAGCGGGTATATCTCTGGGAGAACCAGGTTTGGATAAGACAGGAGAGGGTTGTGTTGGGGGTCACCTCATCGACCCATAACTCCTGCATGGTGGTGGGGCAGGTGCGGCGTCCCATGGCGAGCCACCGCTGAATGTGGGACCACTCATAGGTTTGTCCAGTGCAGAGAGTCACTGGATCGACCATTGGCTCAAGGGAGATGGGACAGATGAAGACGGAGGGTATGTCTTCAAGCTCGTCACCGGACGCCTCCAGTTCTTCCATCATCAGCTTCAAATCCGGCTGGTTCGTCGCAGGTGGTTTACCGTGAGCCGAGTCTTTCAGCGAAGAGAAGGGGAGCAAGGTGTTGGGCCCACCTAAGATGCCATCTTTCACAGCCGTGGCCAGATCTAGAACCTGAGCGCCTCCTTCGATGTACTCAGGCATTTTTTCTTTCTCCTTGTAATTTTTCACCTAGCAAATCTTACAATTTGTAGTTCAGTTGGTATCGATTGCTACCTTTTCTAAGTGGTGAAGAGAAGACTAGTCACTAGAGAGAGAATAATGGAAGCATGATCTCGTTATCGTGGCACTATCTCTGCTCCGCCAGCCTCCAAACAGCGAGTTCTGGTACAAGAAATCATCATTGGTTGGAAAAATAAAGAAAAGCAAGGAAAAGTAAGGAAGATTTTGTGTGTGGAGGAGAAAATCAGAAAAGAGAGAAAGAGAAGAGGGAAGGAATAGTGAAGTGCAAGATTAGAGATCCGACCAGCAAAATAAAAGAAAAGAAAAGAAAGGGGGATCTTGGTCAAAGTCTCAAAGCCACTTATTATGGAGTCTTCAGAGTGGGAGATCTACGCTAGTTCCAGTCCCCACTAACAAATAAAAACAAAAATAAATACAAAATGAAAGAAAAATGATGCACCGGGTGTATCCAGGTAAAGTATCCACATCTGGCTGTACTGTTTCTGGTTCCCTCATTTTAAATCTAGGCATCTGAAATAGTAATAATAAATTATAAATATATGAAATTTGTTTATACAAAAGGTGAAATTGGGAATTGTAAAATGGAGGCCATTAGTAGTATTACTACTGGAGAAGGTCAGTCAGATCTATATATTATTTTTTAATTTCTTTTTTGGATCTTGACTGGCGTAAAGCACGTGCAACCGGTCTTGCTGTGGGTGCAGCGTAGACCACACGACCTCAAAGACCGTGACAGTACTAATGACGATTTTACCCACTAACTTTTTTTATTTATTTATTTATTTAACATTTGATCTGAACTGAACGCACGGATGACATCATCATCAGGTGTGTTATTGACTTATTTCTAAAGTAAGATAAGTTCATGGTACATTACAATTGATTAGTTAGGTCAAAAGTTGTAAAAGTTGGGTTGTGAATTGCGCAAGAATTTTAGAATTGATTCAGATACAAGGAATAATAAAATAAAATACATAATTAATGAGTGTTGCTTTCCTTTTCAAGATACAGTTAAAGAAAAAATGTATCCAGCACTTTCTTGACTATTTTTCTCTTTTAATTTTGAGCCAATTATATGTTGTGTATTTGCTGTCATGTCATTTCATGTCAGCAACTCAGCTTGACCAAAGCACACGATTATATATTTGTATTGCTCGGTGTATTAAATGGATCCGAATTGAGCCCATCATAATATTGTTTGTCTCGATCTGATCGTTATAAACAGTTATGATTTAATTCAGAAGACTAATATTTTGATCGTTAGATAAGTTTTAAATGTTTCAATTCAAAACAAACAGAAAACAAAAAAAATTATACAAGGCAGATTTGATTCCGTATTAAATATTTGAACAATTCGTTTTGTGCTCAAATTAATTGTTAGTTGTTAGTTCAAGTTTCAATTTAAGCAGTTTTCTGTCAACAGGTTGGGGTTCAGTTATTCAAATCAACATCTCCACGAACAAAGTGTCTGCTCACGAATTGAGGGATTCCGATATGTTGTAGCGCAGTAGCGTGCTACAGCAAATGGACCGTCTAAATCGACGTCAATTTCGCAGTCCACCGTCAAAGATGAAAATCAGGGGTCTTTATACTTTGGCATGAATTTTGATGCAATCAGTGAAAATCGAACGGTTCAGATGCTGTGCTACATCATCCCGCGCAGCACCAGATCCCGTTCCCGAATTGAGGGGCCGACAATGAAAAGTGCTGTTCAGGATTTAGGAATCTCAAACATAGTTGATTAGTGCTAACCACCATTTGCTTTCAAGTGTTTTATTTATCTAATCTTGAAAAGTTAAATAATATTAAATATAAAAGTAGCAGGGAACAAATCTGCATTTGAGAAATTTAATTGGCTACTTCTAGTCTGACCATGGGATCTTCACTACTAAAATTGTTTATATTAGTGTGGAATAAAAAAGCGTTTTTTTGAACATAACTACAGAAAAGATGTCATTTTCGTGAAATAGCCACAGAAAAACTTTCACACAACTACTCTATTGGTTGCGATCCAAAATTTTGACCAACGCACAAGTTATTTGAAAAAAATATAAATTCATTCGATATTACTATTTACATAATAAAAATTAAATATAGATAAAATATAATAATACAAAGAAACTCAAATCAAATCGATATAAGTAATCAAACTGATATCTAAGACGAAGAATTGAAGTCTATATTCCCCATTTTGTCTTAATTCTTTTGAAATTAAACCAATTCAACATTCAGAAACGATTTAGAATTAGAGGTATAAGCATCATTTCAAATTTCATTGGAGCTAAAGTTCTCAAAATTCACTAGTAAAAAAATTGTTTATTTTTTAGCTTTACTAGATGCGTCCCTGTCCATAAACGCAGTTGTTTATGTAACAAATGACTAATATTTTTTAAAGAAGGAATTAACTATTATGTTGCCATGTTGGATTTAAATGACTCGAGATTTAATTTGGATCCACAAGCTACTCAGTTAGACTACATTGTTTTAGCTGATTGAAGATAAAAATTAATTGGCCGGTTTCATTAAAAATCATCAATGCATACTTTTGAATTAAACTCATCTCTTGTTTTACAATTTGCAAAACAAATAAGTACTAATCTTGCACATGAGTTTTGGTGAATATGCAGATTAAAATAGATACATTCTGATGTCATACATGCTCAAACAATACTCAAACATGCTCTAGACAAGTCAAGACATGCTCAAGACATCAAGGAATGTCTTCGTAGTGTTTCACAGAGCACATCATTACCATAATTCTTTAGAACTTGTCACAATGGGTCAGCAACCCGTCACAACCGGTGCTCAACCCGTCACAACGGATCAGGAGGAGAGAGACAGTCCATGAGATGGAATTGGCTGAGTACAACAATACTGTAATGCTTGTCCAATGCGTTACAGCGCCTTCCAACCCATTATAACGGGTTCCCATGGTGTTATAATGGATTTCTGTTGAAGATGGCCCACATGACAGCTACAAAAGAGAAGAAGGACATTTCTAGAAAGGTCTTAACCCGTTGTAACGAATTCCACAACGCGTCATGGAGATCCTGTAATGCTATAGGCTATTTTAGAGATTTTTAAGATCCCAAGAAGTGTCCAATCTATATAACTGATGCAGAGACGAACCAGCAGAGCATCAAACACCCCCATAAGCTTTCAATCACCAAATTGAGCACAACAAAGAGCCTAATTCAATTCTCCTCCAATTACCTAACCTAGAGCATTAGGATAGCATTTATTGTCTTATTGTCAATTCGAGAACAAACCCTCAGCTAGATTTTAGCATTTGCTGCACCACATTTGTATTGTCAAGTGGTGCATCATTGCCCTTGATTGTGTTGTCAATCGAACCTTTAACCGTGTAGTGTGGTATTGTTCCATACATTGGTCTAGAAGAAGTCAAAGATCGGCTCCGCACTTTGTAAAGAACACTTGTTTTATAGTGAAATCGGCCCGGAAGGAAGATTTGGTTCCAGAAGACCTGTGGATATAGGCCTAATTGATTGATAGGTCGAACCATGTTACATAGTGTGTTTTTTTTTGTTCTCGATTGCTCTCTCTTTACACACTCTCTCTCGATATTACTTTGTTCTTTGTTGATTTGTGATTTGGTCTATTGCTTTTAGAAGTTGCTTGCTTTAACTCTTGACTAAATGATTAAGGTCTAAAAAATTATTTTGAAATTATTGATTAAAAACACTTTCACTTAGTAAATTGATCTTAGTCTTGCGCATTAAACCTCAATCCTAATTCTAAACACATACAACATTTATGCATTACGTTTATGTAGCTAGCATGGCTACGTTTATGCAGCTCCGCCCTGATTGGAGATGAAACGAGACTCCACTTGGTTGTTTCAAAATCACATTTTTGTTGAGTAACTCTGTATTATTATATTAATGGTATCAAATATTTTTATAAATGTCACTGTTTTCTGTTCATGATACAAATCACTACACCTGATTAGTCAAGGCGATAAGATAAGGATAAATGGATAATGGACTTCCCCACCTTAGCAACATAAAGTGGTGGCACTTTTGATCCTATGTGGATCCTCATGGGTGCAATTATTAGCCTCTTGGGACCACTCAATTATTGCCACGTGGATTCAGAGGGGACCATTTCGTAACTCAGAACTCACCATTGAAACAAGGTTTTTGTTTTTTCTCCAAACAAAAATGGTATTAGAAGAAATAATTTTGGGTTAAAAAAGTAGTATATACAGGGTTAAAAAAAGTATTACGATTTGGGTCGATTAAGTGCGGCCAAAGCATGGAAGCAATTGTATCCAGTGCTAATAAAACATATTATTTGGACGTCGGAATCAGGGGCGGAGGCAAGTTCAAGGCAAAGGAAGCTTAGCCACTCATGATTAAAAGTGTGTAATTTTTTACTTTAGTACTCGAAATGTTTTAATTAAAAATACTAGTTTATATTACCTATAAAATAAAATTACATAATAGTCTCTATCCAGCCACCTCTATATTATTTTTCTGGTTCCGCCTCTGGTCGGAATATTATGGGGTTAGAATTAGTCTTTGAGCCAAATGAGCTTGAAATTTTATTTAGATGAAGACAAGGATGAAATTATCTAATTTGTAGTATTTATAAAATCTGAGGAGGGGATCAAATGTCTCATTTTTTGTTTGTCTTCGTTTTGATTCAAAATTCACATTATTCTTCAAGAGTATTTTTTGGACCTTCAAATATAGATCATTAATTATTTTTTTATGAATAGTGTAGATTTTAAGGCAAAATAAAGGCACACAAAAATTGAGGAATTTGATCCCTCATAAAATATTTCAATTCCAATTTTGAACATACGATTTTTGTGCGCTTCAAATTCCAGCCAAGTTCAGAATTTTTTTTCTTTTTAGTATATTTTTTGTTGCCGAATTTTCTGAAAAAACAAATTTTCTCACTTAGAAAACATCATGCTTAATTACAAACCGTTGGATGGTCTCGAGATGTCTATTGCATTAGTTCTGAAACCATGCAACGGTCTGTGGATGTTATATTTTCATCAAATTCAGTGATTTTTTTTAGATAAAGATGAGAGTAGGTTACTTAGATTTAAATGATTTAGAATTCTCTCATCCGTGTTTCGAATCATGATCTTTCACACAAAAATCATTGCTCTTAGTCACTGGTCTGGTTCTTAAATTTACTGATTTTTGTTTCTTTGGTAAAATGTAAAGTAAATGATTCAGATGTATTTACTTTTAAGTTACATTTTGTAAAGTAGGAAATAAATGGTAGACATTTTATGGGCCATATTTTATTTGTTATATTTGTTTTCCTCTTTGGAGGGAATCGACATCCCCTGAAATACTCCAAAGGAATGGACAGCGAGCTCTTCTGAATTTTCACCGTTGCCACAGCGGCATTATCCTGTCCGCACAGTAATTGCTACAGTACCAACGCACAAAAACTATCCATTTATGTCTTGAAAATTTCTGATCATTCCAGAAAATACGGATTCCTTTGGAGGTGAGGTAACAACTATAAGCATTTTTCTTTTTTAAAGACGTCTGTCAGAAAAATAGACAAAGAGAAATTCAAAATGCAAAATATTAATCAAACCTAATTGAAATTTAAACTGAGTAGCTAATTGTGAATTGAACAAATTTATTGACAATCATATATTATAAAATTTTTGTAAAAAAAACTACAACTGAAAATGATCATGATGTATTAAATTTATTTCTGTTAGGGCTTTATGATTTCATCAGAACAAAATCTATTTTTCTTTTCTGATATTGACAGATATGATAGTTCAACTAAAACATAAATATATATATTAATTAACAAATATGTAGTACTTCTAAACATAAAAACTATTTCTTTGTAACAAATAACAACACAATTTTATTATAGAGTATAACTCTTAAAGGTACAATTTTTAGCTGCTATCTATTGACGCATACGTTGCTCTATTCAACAATTAACAACTGAAATTTCCAACAACCAGATTTTATACAATTTAATTTTGGAAATTCTAAATTAATTTTATCTTAAATTTCTTAATTAATAAGTAAGCTGCCGAATAACTCGTGAGAGCTATCACTGTATACAGTTGGCTTTAAAAAGAAAAAGGATTGAATGAAAAAAGAGAGATGGAAATTATAAAAAGGAAAAAGAAAAGCAACAGACAAGCAAAGATTGCAGCGCTTTTAATACCAAGCACATGTGTGAAGTGTGTGTGTGTGTGTGCGTGATCGTGTGAGCGACAGACAGTTGGTCAAAAAGATTATTTCCTAGACAATTCTTTTTTGCGTTAGTTTCTCGGTGCCTTTTTCTCTTCAAATCAATTTCTACATCTCAGGATGTTCCTTTTTGCATAATTTGGGAAAGAAAGACAACAACTCCAAGAAGATATTATTTTTTCTTCTTAAAATACTTAAGGCACCACACGAGTACACGACACATGAAATAAAATTGAACTCTTCTTTTAAACGACGTAGGTAGGCGTAGCTCAGTATATAAAAATCAAGCACAGTGAAACAAATACAAGGTACCGTTGCTTTGTTTCAGTGAAATGGCAGTGTCTGTGGCCTGATAACAGGTCCTACTACGGTACTGTCAATATACAAGTGGATGGTACGATTGAAGAACCAGGTACGTCTCCAATGTACAAGTACACTTACTGGATACAGATAGATCTGAACTGTCCGGTACCTATCTAACAGTTCAGATTGTTTCTGAAGCATGTGCTTTCTGAAATCATTACATTCAATCTGGAGAATCTGATTAGGAAGAGAAGAGAGATAGATTCATAGATAAGACCTGGCAAAAAGCGGGAAGTGAATTTCATACGATGAGATAGAGAGAGAGATTGAGATTGAGATTGAGAGAGGACATGAAGACATGAACTGAGGGAAATGGACCCAAGGTCAGATGAGGTACTTTACACAGTGAACATGACATGTGACTGTCTGAATCTGATGGTCTCTCTGATGGAGTGATGGATCCTCCTTTCTTCTCTCCAATCTGCGCTATTTCAAGTCTCAATGTACGATTTTGAGGCGCATTTCCTTTATTGGGTTCTAATCCAATTGGCCCATTAAGCCCAATTCGATTGGATAGGATGTGTGAAGTACTGTACTGATGAGTGGTGATGAGGATTCAAATCTCAAAAAAAAAAAAAAAAAGTGGTGATGAGGATGAATTGCCTTGATTGTTGGGATGACTAAGAAAAGCTTCAGCTGTTGGGCTGTCACGTCTGACCCAACCATTTCCCGGGATCAGTGTACAACTAAATGTACATCTTCTTCCGTTGTTCGCTTCTTTTTTTTCACAACCATGCAGAAAAAGCATCCAAGGATTTTTAAATGGGTAATGGTATTGTCTGTAATAAGGGAAGTAGTAAAAAAAGATCAAATTCTAATAAGAAGAAGCATGAAAGAGTATTATTTTGGTATTCCAATAATAAATAGAAATAGGGTGAAGTTATGGTGCTTGTACATGTATCGTGTTTGTGCATTTGGATCATCCGATATGCATCAAGATTCGATGCGCATGAATCTCCACGAATCTCGATGCGCATCAGAGGGTACAAATGCGCATGCACGGTGCATTCACAAGCACCATAATTTTGCTCATAGAAATAATAGAAAAGCAAAGACGATAACTTTTTTTAGCCAACAATGTATGGGTTGACACTGTCACTTTACAAATAACAAAAAAAAAACTTTATATTTTTACTATTTACAAATGAGAACTGATACGTAAATATCAATATTGATAATGACTATCAATACTGATGTTATTATACACATTTAATTGAATTATTATGCATGTTATTTTTTTGTACTGAAATAGTTATGCATGTTATTTTTTGTACTGATATAGTTATGCATGTTATTTGAGTTATTATGCACATTATTTTGTTAACATGTATAATTATTTTTTCAGTACAAAAATAACATGAAATAACATGCATCATAACTCAAATAATGTGCATAGTAACTCAACTAAATGTGCATAATAACATCGGTATCGATAGTCGATATCAATATTGATATCTACGAAACATTATCCTTTACAAATATATTTGCCTTATCCTCCGTTAAATTTATTTCTCTTTTTTACTTTATATTGATCAAATATCTCATATGTCATGCTTATCTCTCCTCAATCCTCATTTAATAAAATGTCTTTGTTATACCTATTAGAAGCCTATTCCCTTCTCTTTGGGTCAGATAAAAGTATTTTTGGATCATCTTGCATTCAGATAAACATCAGAATCTGATTCTTTCAGGTGAATTTATTTCGGATTCGGTACAACTATGAATTTGAACACTTATGTTACTCGAATAATTCGGTTCGAATTTTATTAGATTTCAATCCAATTTTGGTACGGGTTGATGCAGTTGTCATATTATTTTGGTTCGAACACAATGGGTTACGAATAATTAAGATACGGGTTTCATATGCAAATCAGAGGAATGAATTGTTTTTTATCCAATTAACTGATTAAGTTTGGTTATTATGATCTCTTTTATATCTAAGCTATGATGCACCTAAGAGCACCAAGCCTCCCATGCACTTAACTGAAAACATCATTAGACACCTTCAAATATTGATTTATCATGTCAATACATTTTTATATTAAAAATCTAGTAGGGAAAAAAAATATTTGTATAGTTTGTAGTAGTTTTGAATTTTTTAAAGTGGCTATAAAATAATAATAAAATAATCAATGTTTATATATAAAACTAGGTCATTTTCAAAAGATCAAAATAAAAACTTAAAAACTCTAATAATAAAAAAATATTTCCTACTAAATTTTGATATAAAGAAATTATTGAGTATGATAAATCGAAATTTAAAAATGTCTAATGATGTTTTTGAGTTAAGAGCACGAAAGACACTGATGCTCCAGAAGCATCATAGCTTTACTCCTAGACTACTTCATAATGTATGATAAAAATGTGTAAGTAATTGTATAACATAAATTTTTTATCCATATTGTGCATACCATCAACATAAAATCATTTTGTGCACTCTCCAACATAAAAGTTTTTATTTTTTTAATCATTTTATGTTTGTTGGACAAATGGATAAAAATGTCAATTTAGTGATTTTAAATAAACTCTGATGCTTTTTTACTATTTTAATTTTTAATATCTGAATGTCCATTTCAGGTGGATATGAAGTAAGGAAAGATAAAGTTGTGTATTTGTTTTTTTGAGGAAAAAAAGTTGTGAATTTGGCATATGGCATTTTGACATTCGGAAATGGATTGAAAAAAAAGATAAAAAAAATAAAAAAAATCAATTTCTTTGATAAAATTAATTAATATAATAAAAAACGGGAGCAACTCCTGAGTAGCAGAGTGGGCCCACAACTTAATTAAAAAAAGGAGAAAATAGAAAATCTAAGGCGTGTCCTTGACATTTTTAAAAAATCGCGGATACGAATGCGGATATATATATACAATAAAAAATCATATTATATATTATAATGCTTGAAATTTGTTTTTCTATTCAACTTTTTTAAATATATATTGATACTTGTGAAATAACAAAATATATAAACATTTGATTAAACACTTTTTTTGACAAAAGTGTTCATGTTATATCGAA
The DNA here is from genome assembly GCA_964058865.1 of Eleocharis quinqueflora. NCBI lineage: Eukaryota > Viridiplantae > Streptophyta > Magnoliopsida > Poales > Cyperaceae > Eleocharis > Eleocharis quinqueflora. Next base: position 21,305 of record CAXKVX010002626.1, read on the forward strand.
AATAATATTATACAAATTACGTAGCGTGAATAATATTATATAATATACACAATTGCTTATTTAATATTACTAAAAAACTCAATTTGTATCCAAAACGTATCTTGACCGTATCCGTCGGTCAAATAATATAAAATAATTGAATACGCCACGTGGCATATCTGATACGCATCCGCACCGTATCCGTGGTGTATCCGTATCCGAGACGTATCCAATACGCGTACGGCTAGAAAAATAACGTATCCGAGTAACACAGCTAGCAGCCCACTATTCACTACATACGTTTGATATGAAACAATCGTTATTGCATCAAGGCAATGGTAGCGATTATATTATGACCAATACAACAGAATTTTACTTTAACCGCTAGTAGAAATGCGCAATCATAACATAATTTAGAATAGACATTTTTCGTAATACAACTGGCGGCAATTTGTGATTGCCCGAGATCGCATTACAAAATGCAATCACATTACAAATGTACTTGTATACAGTTTCATATTCATACTTGATTTGACAGTTTTACTTATAAATAAATAGTTATTTATTAATGAAAATATTATATGAGCTGTAAAGATTAGATATAAATGATTCATTCATGATTAAAGGCTCCTCTAGTGATCCATACTATCAAATATGGGCCAGTTTAGGAGCACAGCTCAAAAGGTCCAAACATGATGTGGCACTAAACTATGTTCGAACTTATTTAAGTTGTACCAAATCCATACAATTCAATGGGCTAATGACAGCTCACATTAAAAAAAAAAAATCTAGAGAAAGCAGCTGAAGTGCAATGTTTTTTTTTATTCGTGGTTCGTAGATTTACAATACACATTCACAAACAAAATAAAAAATAAATTTGAAAAAACTCTCTAAAAGTAGTCTATGGCGGAGCTTGAACCTCATACCTCTCCGATGTTACTAATATCTTTACAACTATTTTATTTATGGGAGGTGCTAACAGTTCCTCCTTAACTGTCTCCCTTACATGTCTTCCACTACATGACAAAAAATATATTTAAGAGGGAAACATTATATTTACTGGTGCTAACAGCCCCTCTTAACCGTCCCCCTTACCTGTCCTCGAATACAGGACAAAAATTTCTGCTCCACTCCATTACTTTTTCTGCTTCGTTTGCTAATTTTTTCGCTCTCAAGCTTTTATTACTGCAAGTCTTTATTTTTTTGCTGCAAGTCTTTATATTAGAAAATTTGCAACAATTTTTCAGAATAAATATAAAAACTTGCAAGTAACAATATATAGATTTTATTGTACTAATATAAAGACTTGTAATTTTTGCACCAATCCTGCTGCAAGTCTTTATATTAGAAATTATGTAACAATTTTGTTGTAAATTCAAATATAAAGACTTGTATGTAATAATATATCCACTTTATTTTTCTAACATAAAGACTTACATATTTCAATATTAAGAATTTCAAAACTTGCAGGTTACAATATAGAAAATTATATTTTTCGCCGAATTCAAATATAAAGACTTGTATGTACCAATATATAGACTTTGTTGTTATAGTATAAAGACTTGAAGTTTTCAGTATTTAGAAATGATAAAGGAAGACAGAAGAAAATAGAAAGAAGAGACGAAATAAAAAAGAATCGAAAAGAAAATGAAAATGGCAGATAAAAAATGAAAACTTTTTTGTCTTATAGTTGAAGGCAGACCAAAAATATAAATTATTTTGTCTTATAATGAGAGATGAAAAAAAATTATTTTGTCTTGTAACGAAGTGCTTATAAGAAAGCGTTTAAGATGAGACATTATATTTACTCTTTATTTATAACATTATGCGAGTACTTTTGAAAAAACTTTCCTGGGAATGAAAAATGTCAATTTACATTATTCTTCATTTGCGTTAAAAAATGTACTGTAAAATGTCTAAAGGATACAACGAATTCACAGTTGGGACATTGTACATTTGTACACATGTAATTAATTCCGTATAAACTATCATAAGTATCTTCTGAAAGTAACAAGCCTTTTTTTATTAAAATAAACAGCTACAGAACTCTCCAACTAATGAAGCATTACAAAATACGACACAACCCCTTCACTCTTCCGGAATATTATTCGCTTCTATGTTCTAAGTTCTAACATAACATACAATTCCAAAAAGAAAAAAGTTCCCCAAAAATAAAAATAAAAATAAGAGGATTGGAGCAAAGTACCGATGTCATGGCTTGCTCGATCTCTAGCCGCCTCTCTCAATCTCCCTGATTCCGATCAACCGGCTGATCCGGTCACCGCAACCGGAACCCCATCTCCGTTTGACAGGGAAGACCGACACGAACCGGTCACCTCCACCGACACACCGGCTCATGGCGTCAAAGAAGATCTCTCCGAGTTATCCCAAACCCTCTCGCGCCATTTCAAAGGCGTAGCCTCCTTCCTCGCGCCACCTCCCGGTCCGTCCGATCAGGATCTGGTCGCTGATTTGGACGGCCCGGATTCGCCTGTTTCCGATTTGAGTTATAGGACTGTGTCGGGAATCTCCAAAATCGCGTCTTCTTTTCTCCAATTGAAATCTGAAGATGAAGAGCAAGAGGAGGATGAAGAGGAAGAGGAAGAGGAAGAGGAGGATGAGGAAGAAGTAGATGAAGTAGGCGTAAGTGGATATGCTGGATGTGATGCAATTGGAATCACAGAGGAAGTATTGGCCTTTGCCAGGAATATATCGATGCATCCAGAGACGTGGCTAGATTTCCCTTTATTGCCTGATGAGGATGAACCTGACAGCTTGTTTTCTTGTAAGTCGGTTTTCTCTGCTCCATCCCTTGTTCCGAAATATGTGGTTTAGAATTTGTGCTAATTGAAAGTGAGAAATAATTTCTACTTTATTCTCTGGTTATTGAGAGAACTAATTTCAATGATACTGCAGTGCGAGGAACTTCAGTTCTAATAATAAAGCTGGCCAAACTTGTTTGAAGTGATAAACAAACCCATGTGTACTGTGTTTACTGAATTTATTGACCTTTTCTATTGGATTTATATTATTTATGTAGAAAGGAAATTTCTCCTAGAAAGTTGGTCAAGGGTTTTTACTGAATCCTTCCCTTTAAAGTTATTCAAAATGATTTTCATATAATTTACCATCCACTCTTTATCAATTTTGGAAGACTACATGGTATTAAATAATTTTTAAGTATTTTTAACCAGTGAATAATTGGACTGGCACATCTGCAATTGGATAATTAGACTTAATATCAAATTTGGCTATTCTTTTTAACCAGTGAATTGTCTAATATAAGAGGTGCTTTTTGTTCTCTGCCATTCTGCAAATGGGTGACATTGATCCTATATGAATCGTGCATTGGTTTATACATGTTTTGAAGTTTGAACATCAAACTATAAAAATATAAATTTTAGATGGAGTTACTGTAAGTTTCAGATAATTATAGTTATTCTCCTGTCTCAGTGTTAACATTATCATGGGATTAAAAGCATTTTCAAAAGTTAGGCATATGCATTTCTCGTAGTCGTAGCTCTGGAATTGTATTTGCAAACCTGAAAATCTGGCTGAACAAGTGGTGCCATTTGAATCCGACATTTTTAAGATCAGAATGCTGGAAAATCTGACCTGACCAGATGTGAATTGGATTAGAGTAGAAATCAAAGTGCCACCAATCAAATATCTGAAACCTGAAATGAACTAGACACCATTCCAAATGTGACATAATCAGAAATTCAAAACTGATTAAATGCAATTATCAAAGCCTTGTATTGACCTACTATTGCAGCGACCAATTGACTTGAATCTGGTTCTGACACAACCACAGACCTCTGTAGTCCAATCATCTAAAGCAACCCAAACCAAGACTGTTTTAAACTGGAGAACCTAGCACCTGAGTCAACTATAAACCTGACTGATGGAAAACCAAGTCAAAACTGATCTGATGTTGCCCCACAATATATATAATCTTATTGGAATACAAACCAACCTAGAATGTGATACCTTCTAAACCTATCGGCTGTAATCATGTTTGTTACAGATTTTGACATGTCAGAGGCTCAAATCGAACATGCAATGGCCATAGAAAGACTAGCACCTCGTTTGGCTGCACTGAGAATTGAGCTGTGCCCAGTATTCATGAGTGAAGACTCTTTTTGGAAGATATATTTTGTTTTGTTGCACCCGAGACTCCATAAACACAATGCTGACCTCTTGTCCACTCCTCAGGTTTCCTTCTTAATCCTTCATTCTTTTATCTATCATACTGTGGAGCATTCTGCAATTGCAATTGCCCAACAGTATTTATCCATACTGATGTTTTTATTTGGGTATTGAATATTGATATCTGGTAAGAAATTAGTAATTGGGAAAACATTCTCTGTCTTCCTCTTTTTAACAGATTGTTGAAGCAAGAGCAATGCTAATGCAGTGCTTGCAAAGCAAATCTAAGCCAGAAGCAGAAAGACCGGCTAAAAGTTTCTTCGCTACAACTGTACCTGATCCTACTGGTTTTCCAATGACTGACACTGACACTGACACAGACAAACACCCCATCCTGTCAACAGATACGCAAGTAGTAGACAAGTGCATCATACGAGAAGAACCAGTGTTGGATCAACAGCCTAAGAACATTGTTAGTGATTCACATATACTTCCATTGCAAAGTTTTGATGAAGTGGATAGTGATGAGGATTGGTTCAATAAGGAGACCGAGTTGCAAGAACACATTGGTACAATGCATGTAGGGACCGAAGAAGATGTCTCTTTTAGTGATCTTGAGGACGATGATTACTGTAAGAAATAAAAATATAGTTAATACACAAGCTCCTTCCACTTATTGCAGCTTATTGTGTGATAAGAGGGGGTATTGGTGTAACTTTTTAACTAAGGTTGCTTTATCCCCTTTTTGTCTGTCTTTTGGTGCTTGATTTATTTTGTTGTACATAGCAAAGTCATTCTTTGTTAGTGATTAATGTGATTAAACTCTGAGGTGGCAATATTTTTGTGGACTATGAATTGAAGTGCACATGTTTCTGTTTGGTTGAGAAGATATGAGAAGCCAAAATGTATGTTCATATATTGTTTTTTTAATACAACTGCAATTACTATACATGTTATATATGGCTGAAAAAAGTTTATGGACTGAGCAAAAGACATCGGAGCATATTTGTAAAATTTGGTCATTTCTATGATCACAATTGAGATTTCTTTTTACCAGAAAAAAAAAACCTAGAACAAGCTTATTGAATCTTTTAAATGCATTTTATGATTAATTTATGCATAATACTTGTAGTACGATTTAAGCCCAAATAAATTTATTTCTAGGAATTTGGTTATATCCTTGAGCCTTGATGATTTTACGATCGTCAAGTATGTCTTAATTGACAAAAAAAGATTGATTCAGATGTATTATAAATACATTCTTCAATTACTCGTGAATAGATTTAGCTAAAATAAATCTATTTACGATCAAAAGACAAAATATTGATAATATTTTAGAGTTTTGGCCAATTTCAATTACAAATGAGCTCTCAATAAACTAAAAGCAAAAACGGATTCATTCAAACAAATTGCAAATGCATTCTAGATGAATTTAAGTATAAAGCTTGTTCTATCTATATGCTTGTTCTATCTATATGACTAAAATAATTTATGAAGAGGTAAAGGACATGATTTTACAATATCTAATAGTTTTAGACCATTTTTCGATTACAAATCAGGTATCAATTGATGACACCAACAGACGTGCCTTGGAAAATATATAAAATTTAGGCTCATCAAAATACTCATTCAAATCCACTTTAAATGCACTATAGAATGATTTATGTATGATTTAGCTCTATGCACAAGAAAATACATAATCCTTAGCACATTTGTGAATCTTGATGATTTTACAATCACAAATGAGACCTTAATTTACTAATACACACACAATCCTCATCCTAATGTTGGAGTTATTTCTAAATTAGATAGAATCAAATAAATATCGAAATCATAATTAAACAATTGCGAGAAAACTCCGTGCAGGATTAAGTTTTCATTACTAAATGAACATACATAATCATTCTTATTCAAATAGAAAATATAAATTAGATTCCTTCTAAAAAATAGAACCACTAATTCATCAAAATACAAATAAAAATCAGTCCTACATAATAATTTAAATATACCTATTAATTTAACTTCAACCTTCCTTCTGTTTCCTACATAAATGTGGTGTTCAACCTCACTTGACCTTCAGAGGTTCAAGCATTCTTGCATAGATATACTGATGTTAGATCTTGTACTTGAATCTAACCACAAAAAATATCTAGATACAATATTTAAATTAACTTCAGATCAAATTAAGTCAAAAGACATATATTTCTTCTTCAACCACAAATTTATAGTTGGTGTATTATATCTCAATGTGTCCCGACTTCTTGCAAAAATAACAAATGACCTTATTTTTCGATTTCTCAGAATTATTGTCTTTTTTTCTGCTTCTTAGCATTGCTTGGATTGTGTAGTAGGAGGATTATGTTTGGACATTGAATTTTGTGTTTTAGGCATTTGTTTGTTAGAATGTTTGGGGTTAAGAGGAGGATGATGCTGCTTGTTTTTATCAGAAGGTGGAGGTGGTGGAAGTTGAGGGTTCCGGTAGGGTCTACTAGTATTACGTGGAACTGATTCCTCTATTTCTATGTTGAGGAAATGGAAATGATTACCAGTAACCTCATCCTAAAATAGCATTTGGATTTCGGAGGGAATAACATTCTTATTGGGAACTGCTATTTTAATTCTAGCAACAGTAAAATCCTCATGGTCTCTAGTACATGGGCCTATTTCAATTAAAACCAACCTAAATCCCTAGAAATTCTCTTAAATTCTAGCTCCTTCAACAAATAGAAAGGAATGTCTCTTTAATTACAGAAGACGTAGGTTCAACCGGTTTAACATCATGTATCAGTGGATTACATATTTCTGTAGTAAAACACCTATCTGCATAATGGCCAGTATTTCTGTAGTTTCTACACTCAGATGCATAATGGCCAGTATAACAAACTGGAGGGATGTGTTTCTGAAGGAGTTACTTGAGGAGCTAACAAAGAAGACAAACTGGAGGGATGTGTTTCTGAAGGAGGTAGCAAAGCGACGCCATCTTTGAGCATATCGGTTAAGACTTATTCTGGCATGTCACGAATAAGCGAAGATGTAGCGATGTTCTGTGTAGACGTAACTTGACCCTGTTCAGAGACTAAATCATTGATTAATTGCGCTGCAAGAAGCAAAGAATCCTTGTATTTGCTTTAATTTTTCAGATTAGGTCATATTTTTCTTGAAATCTTCAAAATCCGGCGATGGATTGGTTGTGAGGTATACAGGTTGGCACAAGAAAAGAAATGGTCTGGTATACTAAGATTAAACAATGTGCGGGTATAACCCAACACTATTTCGTCAGAGAAAAGCCGAAGAAGAAGATCGTTCTTGATTGCCTTTGTTGTCGCTCTTTTTTTGCTCTTTTATTCTTTAGCCGGACAATTTTCTGTTATACAGTAAGCTAACATATTTAATTTCATTATATTTTATAATAATTATCTTTTTATATGTGAAATCATACTAATAAAACATTACTGTTGTATAGTTTCTAGCAAATAGAATGAACATGAAAATGCATGTACTTATCTAACAGCACTCCCCCAGCTGAGGAGACCGTTTCAAACCAGACTGGCAGACTTCTATAAAATGCATTATGATCAGAAGTTCGGTTTCAAATCAGACTGTTGATTCTTAACCCGACGGTTCAGATCAAAAGTTCTCATGTGAGAAATTTTTTATTCCTAATCCTTCAATATTTTGACTGCTTGACTTTGTATAAATAAATTCCAAAATTAAAAAATTAATATATAAGCACATCACTAGTTATGTAGATCGATTTCAACGCTCTAATTTATAATTTGATAAATTTGAGCTCGGTTTCGTTATTTTTTAGTTAACCTCACTAACCTTTTTGACGAGCTTAAGAACAGACTAGCTTTACTCTATGTACAATTACTTACACAATTTGATCAAACATAATGAAATAGTTTATATATGAAAGAGATCATAATAATCAAACTTAAGTTAATTCGATAAAATAAACAATCTGATTGATCTGCTTAGCGTCCGAAATCTTTAATTTAATTATCTGTAACTCACTGTATTCGAACCAAAATAATATGACACCTATATAAGTCAAACTCAAATTGATTTAAAACCTGATAAAATTCAAATCGAATTATTCGAGTGACATAAGAGTTCAAATTCGTAGTTGTACAAAGTTCACAATAAATTGAACTAAAATAATCTGATTATGAAATTTTGTCTGAATCCAAAATAGTCTTTTATCTGATTATGAAATTCGTAGTTGTAAAGAGTTATTGGATCTTTAACAGCCACAATATCTGACCAATTCTTGTCTATTCTCAGAATACAGCCCTCAACCAGACAACCCGACCCGTCAGATAGCTCCACCCTTCCAATTATATATAAAAAAAATTTCAAATCTTGAATCCACAGCATTCATTGTGTTACTGGCATTAGAATGAACAGTGAACCTTTAATACAAAAAATAGAGAGAACTCAGAAACCAACTTATCATTTGTGCTCAGGCGGAGGACACGCGTCATGTGCCAGAACTCATCTCCTTGAATCCTAACAACATCTCCCTTTCAAAACAACAACAACTCGTAAAAATTTAAACGCAACAAAATCAACTGATGAGGTACAAAAAAGAAGAACACCACCTGCTCGACAAAATGCCTGAGAAAGCTATAAGTACCTCGGAGGTGGGAAGAGAAGGGGAATGGAGGCGAGGAAGACCGCTGCGAGAGTCGAGACTGGTTGTTGGCCTTGAAGCAGATTCTCGCGGAATGAACGATACAGATTTTCTGCGCTATAGCTACGGACGGTTCAAATTTAATTTAGAATCTGATATTATAAAATTTAATTTGCACAAATCTCGATGCAAATAAAAAATTAAAATTTATTACATACTCACAATATTTTTGCTTCACTGTATATCATTCCGTTGGCCTTGGGTTGGGAACTTGATGCGGAGCATCCACAACAGCGCAAGGCACAATCCGACGGTGTACAAGCACCGGTAGGGAAAATCGGACGGATGTCGTACGCATCACTTCTACTTAGAGTAGGACTGTAGGAAGTTTCTAACCGCACACAACAGACAACTAAGTAGAACAAAAATGCTAAACCAAATCGTAGAGGATAAGTGGGCCTTATTGGGCAGTTTAAGTTTGGGCCATGATGGGCTTAAAAAGTAATATTCCTGTATGCATCCTCAATTATACGATCCTACATTATCAGGACTCGTATCCTCTGCACCAATAAAATATGGGTGCTCTCTGCATTTACTAATTTGGACCGTTCGATTAGAACTGAACGCTTGACCGTCAATTATATGATTCAGAGAACTTTTGTATTATAAAATCACATCCGTTCAAATCTAATCGGACGATCCAGATTAGTGGATGCAGAGAGCATCCATTTTTTTTTGAATGCAGAGGATATCGTTTATGTATCAGGTTTTGATCTCGTATGGTAATACATTCTATTGCTCTAAATGGAACGTACTGAAACCAAAATTCTGGTCATAAATTCATAATGCATTTTATAGAAGTCTGGTTTGAAACGGCCTCCTCCTTAGCTGGGGAGTGCTGTTAGATAAGTACATCCATTTTCATGTTTATTCCCATTTGCTAGAAACTAAACAACAGTAATGTTTTATTAGTATGATTTCATATTAAAAAGAATTATTATAAAATACAATGAAAATAAATATGTTAGCTTACTGTAGAACTTCATATCTAAAATGAAGTTTGTAACTGTTACAAGGATTCGTATCACTGCTTTTCAAAAAAAGAAAAGTAGGATCTTGTTTTTTTATCTTCGGACAGTTGGATTTAAATGAATGAATAAGACTTGTGGTCTCCTGAATGTCAACAGTGACGATCAAGCCTTTCAAATCTAATCCGACGGTGAAAACTTGAGAAAGAGAACCCTCCTTTTTTCTAAAAGGGAAAATTTGTTTTTTGTCACTACAAAACTTGTAAATTATCAAAATGTCACTACAAAACAAGATATTATCAAAATACCATTAAAATCAAAACTGATTTTTTTTTGCCACTATCAACATATAACTTCAATAAAAAATACAAAATTTTCTAAATCCCCAAATTACCCTCTCCTCCTCCACAAAGTACACAGCGGGGCTCTTAATTAGAGACCAAAGCCCAATTTCAATCTTGTTCTGAATAACGCAATCGTTTTCCTGCCATTGGACTGGTCTTGAGGGCACCAACAAGACCTACATCTTGACTTGTATTACAATAACAATCATTTTCCTGCGCAGAATTATAAAATTGGCCTTGTAAATGTGATCCACCGTAGACATTAGATGGTGTGCTGACACCCATTACAATATTTCCATGATAAGAAGGGTTAGAAGCATAAAATTGAACATGTTGAGAAGAAGACGGGCTTAGAGGATTATAACCTGCCAGAGAAATCTGATTGTTGTCAGAATTAACACATAACAAAGACTGGGTCTGCGGTCGTAAACTCGGCTTGTATGTCAGACGTGATACCATCCTCTGAGCAGACAAGTTACCTGTAAAAGTACCATTTTCATATGGCTCCTGCTGTTGAGCCATGCAGAGTGATATGATGAATCAATGATGCTGTTGAGTTGGGTCAACTGGCTGTTGAAGGTTTATGCTTCCTGGAGTTGGAAAATTCATTTTTGAGTTGATTGAAAGCTCAGACCCTTGAGTATTTTGGTTGGGGTTTGCAACTTGTAAGGTGGTCGGATCTAGAGTATTCACGTTTGACATGATCTCCCACTGTCCGTTTGAATAAGACCATTTCAAAGGCAAGTCTACGGAGGTGCTCAATAAAAAGAGATTTCGACACCCAGAATAGTCATCCCTTTCTTCTCAATAAAAAGAGCTATTACTGTCTACTTTGTGGAGAAGAAGAAGGGGAGGGTAATTTGGAGATTTAAAAAATTTTGTATTTTTTTATTGAGGTTATATGATGATAGTGGCAAAAAACATATAGTTGTCATTTTAATGACATTTTGTTTTGTAATTGCATTTTGACAATTTACAAATTTTATAGTGACAAAAAAACAAATTTTCACTTTCTAAAAATAATACCAGATACGGATCCCTATTGCAAAGGTTGTTACCAATACTGCAATACACCTCAAAAAGAAAGAGAGGGAGAAACAGAGAGATTGATTGCCTAAGGGCTTTTGATCAAAAAAAAAACAGAGAGATTGATTCTGACTTGTGCTATGTCGGCACAATACGGCGGCCTGAAACACTTTTCCCCTTAGAAACAGCAAACAGAGCATCTAAACAGTAACAAGCACTATAAAATGTCAATTCAATCATTTCTCCTAGATCGAATCCAACTCTCTGAATCATATTACTACTCTCTATTCTCTCAAATAAAATAAAAAACTCTCTATTCTCTACTGTATTACTTTTAGCTGCACTAATCATATCTCAATATGTCTGCTACTTGCCTGTTTCTTTGTATCAGGGAAAGGACAAAAAAGAGATGCACTATTATCAAAACACTGTTAGGAACATTATTAGAAACATGCGCCATATGTGATATGTATATGATATTTCTTTGTCAAATATACAGTATTACATGTACAGTTAAATGTCAAAGTAATGTACTTTTTCCAAAATTAGTAGTCAAATGTCTACCTACTCTAATGGCACATGATGGCACGGAATGAATTAAATTAATAGTTTGTCAAATGTACAGTGTTTATGTTCTCACTTGTATACCTGGCCAACTAATAGAAAATGCGAAATATATATAAATTATTGAGCCTATATATGTCGAGTCATAGATTGGATTGAATGCACACACATAGGTCTGAAACATGATCGGTACATCGGAATCCAATTTATTTTTGCACTTCCGTGACTTTTTATTTAGTTGCATCGAAAAATAATAATATAAATTGTTTGAATTTGAGCCAACTGATCTCAGATAGCAAAATCGAGATCATCCACCGCGCGTCACATGCAACTCAGAAACTGTGGTGAGTCCGATTTGTTTTGAAATTCGTACTTATCAAATTTATAAAATTCAAGAATTAATTCTGAACTGGTCGTACCGCGCATCACAAAAAATCCGTACCATTGCTTGCTAAGCGGTAGACGATCCGGACCCCAGATAGCATGCCAGCACTTCTTTTTTTTTTTTTTTTTTTTTTGATCGAAACCCGTAGGATGCCAGCACTTCTAAATGAGCTGAGGGATCATATACTTTCCATCCTACCATATCAGATTGAGTCTGATCGATTTCCAATTTCATATCTAATTTCAACTCAGCGTTATCCAACTCTGTACATGCAAAAGCATTCATGTGCAGATGTGCTTCATTGCTGTCAGAGCTAAATCAATCCACTACAAAAAGAATTCCTCACAAGATGTCAACCCGAGTCGTCGTTAGACGTTAACTTATTAAGAAGGCGATCAGAAAAATGCATCCTCAGAAAAAACCAATTTGTAATACTGATACGAACATACAGACTGCATCAGAAAAGCTGCAAGGCACACTTGCACAATGCACTATGGGATCAGACAACAAAATAAGCACCTAACTTGATGCGAAGTACCAACTTGTATCCGAGTTCTCACCGGTTTTGGAAACTCTGGCGCGCAACTTCCAATGTTGATTGTATAGGACAGATTTTTTTCTTCTTTTGACAAACAGCATATTAATTTGGATTACACATGAACGGCTCAGATTTGCGCACGAAATTCATGTATTGCACACCTGATCTCACTCCGTGCAAACTCAGGAGACAACAGCAATGCCACCAAATGCAACCACATTATTTTAGTTTACATGGCCTAGTAGACAAGCTGAGATGCCACCTATAATCGGATTCGTATCACCTAATTTTCAAAAAAAGAAAAGTAGGGTCTTATTTTTTATTTTTGCACCGTATTTAAATAAACGGATAAAAATAAAAGTAGGGTTCTGTTTTTCATTTTTGTACTGTATTTAAATGAACGGATAAGATCTACGGTACTTCCGAATCTCAACCGTGACAATCGAACCATTCAAATCTAATCGGACAGTACACATGAAAAACAGTACCCTCCTTTTTTCGCAAAATAATAGCAGATACGGATCCCCTATAATCTTTCTAAATTTTATAGTTAACAGAGTATTCTCGTAATGAATTCAAAAGTATTTTTGCACTAAATTTTAATACCAGTCCATAACTTTTGTCATGCTATCATTATATGCCTCTTTGATTTTCAATTTGGAGCAACATCTTCGCTTTGTTTTGATTAGGTCGGTAAGTTTGAACACAGGAATATGGACATTATGTTGAAAATGTTAAACTTAGGAATTTTACAGTTTGACAGCATTATTACTTGTAGTAACGATTATTTTCCACGGAATTAGAATTGGTTCCAAAAAACATACACCAGAATACACAGATTAATCTAAATAAAACATAAAGATACATCAGACCTAACAGTCGGAGCTAATAGTAACCAACACATAACACTGAACCCTTCATGAACCCCTAAACTTGCAAAAACCAAAACAAACCGTAAAAACAAATTAAAATAAAAGGCTTAAACATAAGAGATTTTACTCAAGTGGTTAACAAGTATTGAACCGAGATCTTCGTGTGATTTATAACTCTCAGGTCTTGGGCTACTACCTGCACTACTTGACAGAGATCCAAAGGAGGATTTCTGCAACACACCGGTAGGTGATGAACCGTGTCTCGGGCTCAACTCCATATCCCATGTATCCGTTAAAAGGTTCAATCCCTTGCTCTGATCTTTTGTTAAGCTGGTAAAGTGGATGCCACAATTCTTGTTTAAGACCTCACCAAGAGGTCCGCCCATGGAAGGGGTTGAAATGGAGAGCTGGGTTGTCTGAGAGTGTGTTTCTTCTTGTAATTCAGGCCATGCATTGTATGATTGGTACTCTTGGTTTGGGTTAGTCTTAGGCCAGGTGTCAATGAAGTGACGAAGGGTGTGGGACCCAAACTCAGAAGGAGAGGAGTCAGTTTCTGCAAAGGTGTCGATCCCCTCTTGTTGCTTTGCAAAGGGAAGCATAGGAGTTAGCAAGGAGAGGCTCTCTTGGTCTCTATCAACCAATGTTCTGTAAAACAATTACAAAGTTAATAGATGGTGTCCCAAAATTATAACAGTAACAAGAATTAAAAGGGAAAATTGCACCAGGGGCCTGTATTCCTTAAGGATGCAGTCATTTCGAATTAACCTAAAGTAAATGAATTACCATTGTCATAGATCTTCTGATATTTAGGACCGAAGTACCAACTCTAACTCTTGAGCTGTTATAAGAACTAGGAAATTATTTGACAAGTCTGAACCCTTCTCTGCTTTGACAACTTCTAACATTTAGTGCTCAAGAGTAAAGCTCAAACGCAAACACACCCATAATACTGGTCTACCTACACTGACGGATATAAATATAAAAAATTACCTATCGACGGGCGGATCAGAGCAAGAAGAAAGAGCTGTGCTGAGGTCTTTGGTCTGAGGCTGAGTGCATGTTGATGGGGCAGCAGTTGTGCCCGCTGGTTTGGAGGTGTTTGTGGGAGTGTTTGATTTATTGGAAGACGAGAGGCGGTTGGAGAGAGGTTCCACATGCTTTCTTGAACGGTGGCGGCCACGGTTGATGTGCCGCTCACAGTATTTCTGGTCGGCTACTGCATCCCTTGAGCACCTCCATTTCTTGCCATCTGTCCTTCTACACCTCCCAGGCTCTGGGTCACCGGCACCGCCTGTCATTGTCAGAGCATATCCCATTGTGTATGGATGACCTCCCCACCCAGCTAAACAAAGCAAAATCAAAAGATCAGTAAATAATTGACATAGTAAAACAAGGAAAAAAAATAAGTAAAAGAAATAAATATCAGCTTTTGAAGTGATCAACTAATGTTCCATATGATAATTACCCCCTATTGTTTCTACACAACCTAGTCTGATCTTATTATAAACCAGGACCTAGCTATGGACCTTTTTGGTACAGGTCATAACCTTAACTGGTACAGTTAGCAGCTTTAAGACTTGAGACCTTCAGAGTATGAGACCCCTATCCCAAAAGCAACTCTATAGGCCTAATTCAAGACTTTTTCTTTGTACATTTATTATCATTTTATCTCCTCCTTTTTTTGGGAGGGTGATGGTGAAAGGAAGGGGCTTACATGTGGAGGAACCGAAATAGGCAGAAGGAAATGCATGAGCAAAGCCAGAAGAGGCGAGACTTCGTCTGATCGGGAGAAGAAGACTAGGAGGAATAGGAACATTTGCAGTTAAATACTTGAAAATCAAAGCTTGGTGTTCTAACTCCATCCATTGTGAAGGTGTAAAAGGTCCCTTCACTCTACCCATTGCTCCTTGCATACTTGCATTTACAACCCCTGAAAATATCATAAAATTAATAAGCCGTTTTATTGGCACGGCTACAATCTAGAGAGATAAATATACAAATTAAGAGAAACGGTAATTTCCTTTTTTAAAGAGGAAAAAAAAACAGTCAAACGATTTGGGAGAAGTAAAAAGTTTCCAAGTACTGCAAGTCTGTAATCATTGGTCTTCTATTAAATCTGAGAAGCAGAGGCGACACCAATGAAATAATCAATAAGAAATGCGAAAGGAACAAGTCGAAAACAAAAATAATTTACACAGTAACACAGATCGAGCTCAGTAAATCACTAGGTCCGGACGAAGAAATTACCACCATATAGTACCGTACTATGGAGAGAGAAAGAGAGAAATATATTAGAGACCACAAATTAAAAAAAGTGAGCGAGCAACTAAAGTTACTTCATTTTCTCACTTGCATAAAGAGTACCAAAAGTTTCTATTGCTCCTTTCCCATTTTTACCATTTGAGCAAGTTTTTTTAGCCCATTTCTGTACGTCATTTTTAAAAACAAAAATATAACGGAAAGAAACAAAAAAAACCTCTTTGCGTTCCTCTCTCATGGATATGTTTTCATAAAGGGAAAAAAAGAAAACGAATACTAAAAGGATGGGTAATAAAAAAACACCAAACAGTCTAACCGCTAAGCAATAAAACCTTTGATCCTAAAATAGAAGTTGGTTGACAGGAAAAAATAATGGCACTGGTTTTATAGTAAGAAGACAGAAAGCATTTACCATCAGAATTTGTAATCTTACTCGAGCTGGATACAAACCAAATCAAAAGGTTTTCCTAAATAGAACAACCAATCCATTTCCAAATACACTAAAAATAGAAGCTTTCTTACTTCCCAGGCATAAGAAAAAATCTCAAATCACACATGAAATCTAACACAAATCGCTTTGCTAGAGTACCTTCGTTTCGCAAATAGGACTGATTTGAAGGGTTATAGTAGTTGGAACCATCATTGTTTGGCGAGGCAAAGCTCAGCATCTGCCCCTCTCCGTTAGTATAGAACGAGTTAGTCGCCATTGAATTGGTTCTGGAAACCTTAGCAAAGCGCCATTCACGCGATTCCTCTGTTTCCATGACGCCGAACCTGTCACGCTTGAACGCGCCAGATCCAAAGAGGACTGTTTCCCTCGGATGGAGCTCTGCTGTTTCCGAAGAAGAAACCAGTGCAGCTTCCATGCGAAGGAAGAAAGCTCTAGAGAGAGAATGAAGGTCTAGTGGAGAGTACTGAGGTCATGAGAGAGAAAGAGAGAAGTGAGGAAAAAGTGAAGGAGAAGAAAGAAAGCGAGAGATGGGCAGTGATTTTATGTGTCAAAAACTTGTTGTGGGGATGAGTAGTTCTAAATTGTGATCCTCTCCAGTTGTTTCTCTTGTGCTCATGCAATTGTAATATTGTATAAATCAACAAATTAAAACGTAGATGCGTATCGAACGATCCGATATTACTGAAATCGGAAATGAACGATAAGGATGTAAAAAGTAAAATGAAGTTTGTTATCCTAATTGCGGAGGATCCGGACTTGAAAAAAGAGTGGGATATTGAGCTCAGAAAACCAGGCTGGTTTTCATTTTGGGAAATTGTTATGTGGCTACGCAGAGTAAATAATGAGAGAGTTTCCATAAAAAAAAAAAAAATAATGAGAGAGTGTGTGTAGAGCACTGTTCGGACATGGCAACTAGAAAATAAAGGCGTCTCATTTTGAGACCAGTGCACCTAGTCCGGATCCACACAGGTTTGTTTTCCTTGTTGGGATTTTGGTTTTGAGTACGAACGAGTTCATAAACCGGGTCCAGCTTCCGAAGTTAATGCTCTATGATACATGGATACTGTCTTATGAAAAGGTGAAAAAAAAAGAAATGAAAGAATTTCATGAATCAAGAGAGACTTACCGCAACGGTGATGCAGTAACCTGGTCAGGTTGTGGTGAAGTTAAAATGTAATTTTGCGAAAAAACAACTGGATAAATTCTGAGAAGGAGAGATTGGGGGAAATCTCAATGGTGAAAGTAGGGAAAGGGATATGCTGCTGCGCGGGATGGTGTAGCGCAGTATTTGGACCGTTCGATTTTTACTGATTGCATTAAAATTTGTGTCAAAGTATAAAGACCTTCCTGATTTTCATCGCTGACGGTCAATCGTGAAATTGGCAGTCGATCTTGACTGTCCATCTGCTGTACCGTGTTACTGTGCTACAGCAGATTCGGATCCATGAAAGTAGTGTGTCCTTGTTTTAGATAATTTCTTCTGTTTTCATGACCCATAAGAAGTTCAACTTTTTTACTTCTGTTTTTTCTTTGCCTCTGCTAAATTGCGGCAGGAAATTTGATTTTGTGTATTAGCACAGAGGAAAAATAAAACAAAAGATAAGCTGAGAGCTCTATTGTCCTTTGCGTTTTTAGAAGCAAGTACACACTCTGATGCATCCGACAATTTTTTTAAGAAAGGGGTTTTGTTCTAAATTTAATTTGAATTTTTATTTTAAGGTTTTTTGAAACCGCATTTCGAACTTGCGGTCTTTTATTGAGTGAGCATTACTCTTAATCACTAGATCAAAATTGATTCTGACATTCTACAAATAGGATATGCAATAAGGGCCGAGCCGAGCTTTAGTAAATCTACCGTGCTCCTAGGAGCACAAATGACTCTCGTGCTCTTAACTCAATAAACATACTTAATTATCTTCAAATTATGATTTATCATGCTCATGTTCATATAGAAATTATTCAAGAAAATTAAATTTTGTATTTTTTTTGAAAAAATAGTAGCTATTTTTATATATTTAAAAAAATGGCCATGTTTAATATTAAAAATGACATATCCAAGGTTGTTTTAAATTTTTTTAAAAAAATAACTAGAAATCTAAAAAAAACACGAAATTTGATTTTCTAGAAGATTTAAATATGAAAAAATTATTAACCATGATAAATCATAATTAGAAGATAATTAAGTATGTTTTTTTAGTAAAGAGCATGGGAGGTCTCCATGCCCCTAAGAGCACAGTTGATTTACTATAATATATATATTATATATATATATATATATATATATTATATATATATATGAATCTGGCTAACGTACTAACGTTAGCAAAATCAAAATCGTGCTAACGGATGCTTATTTCGAATTTCAAATCACAAACGGCCGATTCGAACTGTTGAAATTGTTGTCCATACTAAAACCTACGTAGGGACCAAATTTTTCATTTTTTTTATTTTTTTTACTATTTTATCCGAGGCATTTAAGAATGTGTTGAAATTGAAAGTTTTCTAAATCGTTAGATTAACTCATTTTCAATGCCTCGGATAAAATAGTAAAAAAATTCGAAAAATGTAAAATTTGGTCCATACGTAGGTTTTAGTATGGACAACAATTTCAACGTTTCGGATCGGCCGTTTATGATTTGGAATTCAAAATAAGCATCCGTTAGCACGGTTTTGATTTTGCTAACGTTAGTACGTTAGCCGAATTATATATATATGAGTATGGCTAATGTGAAAATGTTTGCACTTCGGCCGAAGTGCAAAAATTTCACATTTGCCAACTTTTGTGGTCAAAATTTAAATTTAAATTGCTCAAAAAAATTCTTCATATCAAAATCTTGTAGGAAATCAAATTTCGTGATTTTTAGAGCTTTCTAGCTATATTTTAAATATTTTTTAAAAATAATCCTGAAAAGGTAATTTTTTATTAATATTAAACTGGACTATTTTTAAAAAAGAAAGTTGCTACAAAAATAGAAAATTGGTAATCACACGTAATATTTTTTTGTAGCAACTTCGGTTGCGCTCGTTAGGACCGTAATTAGTTTTTTTATCGTCACAAGCCATTGAGCTGTAGATATCCGAGTCTACTATCCATAGTGTCGAGTCTGATTTACGGTCGGAGGAATACGCATCTCAAATTTGTCTTAATCTTCACTTATGTCTTAATCAGTAATTTTTATCACGAGTTTGCATCAGATTCAATTTTGAATCACTCGTTTCTCCTATCGCAAATCAGACTCGATGCGATTGAAGTACCCTTGGATTCTACAACTCGATGACTTGCGACGATAAAAACTTAATTACGGCCCCGACGAGCATAGCTGAAGTTATTGCAAAAACTTATCTAAATACAACCCAACTCATGAATTAAAATATTAATATTTTTAATAATAAAATATGCACGTACAAAATATTGAATTATTTTTATAACTGACCTGAAAAAATAAAGAATAACATCTATAATCCTGGATTCAAATCTTTGACACTATTTTTAAACATTCATGTTCGCATGTTAACATCTAGACACATGCGTTCAAAGGTACTTAGATTTTTTTTGTACTGTTTGAATTTCTAAGTGACCTTCGAATGCATGGGTCTAAATAATACGTCTGAACATAAATTATAAAATAGGATTATCGTCAAAAAATTGAATTTAAAGTCATAAATGTTATTCTTTATTTTTTCATGTTAGTTATAAAAATAATTCAATCTTTCATTTGTATTCGCAATATCGTCCATTTAGTCTTTTTCGAAAATCTTCCTGTTTAAAAATAAAATATTTATTTATTTTTCAATAATAAAAAAATCGGTTATCAATAAAAGCCAACAAGTTATGTATTATTTAATTAGTAGGCGTGTGCGTGTGTATCTTTGATACAAGAATGGATTGGTATGATAAGGACAAGCGATAAGAAATTAATTGGCTATACAGATGAGATATGCTTAGGCTTTATTATTGTCCGTACAATACCGGAAGATCTGACCACAATAAAAGCATAGTAGAAAATACTGTTCTGTTATAATTTATGTTTACTCGAAAATGTATTGTGTATCGATGGATTTTATCTCGTATTGTGTATCGTATCGATCGTGTCGTTAAGGTACGCTAAGTTATTTTCAAAATAACAAAAGAATTATAGTAATTAGTATCTAACAAAAAAATCTAAATAACTAAAGAAATCATCGTAAGTTTAAATATATTGATAAGTGTTACTTGATATTGATGCAAATTTCTTGTATATTAAGATATTTATCTTGAAAAATTGTGACTCATTCTTGAATTTCACTACTCGTATCGAATCGTAAGATACGTATCTCTCGCTCTTTGACTCGTATCGAACCGTAAGATACGCATCGCGTATCGTAAGATACTAACATCTATGACTACTATGGATAAAAAAATAATATCGTTATATAATTATTGGTGTAAAATCAACTTAATTGCCGAAACTATAGAAGATCTCCGGATCAAACAATTCTATTTTAAAATTTTTGTATGACTCACTCAACTAAATATACTGTGAAGCGAAGGGAATAATGATTAATTCCACAAATAAGAATTCAAATTGAATCCGACATACAACAAGGGTTCTTGAAAAACATTGATGTATCAAAGTTTCTTTTGCTTTCTATTAAAAACGTTCAGAACTTTCCATGCTATAACAATCCCTTATCCCTGAATCAAATACATGCATAACATCGTTTTTATGATCCAAAGCTACAGAAAGGTGCTTATATTATATTATATTATATATATATGTACTCGTAAATAAAGCTCATACTAGTTACTAGAAATGTGAAAAGATGCCTCACGTGCCGCATCACGATGTGGTTATTTTATCTATATTTCTTTTCAATTTCCTTGTCTTTAACACCTTTTAGTAGCATTTTCTTGGTCAAACTAACGCAAGATTCCATTTTTTGGATTTTGCTCAACAAAAGCAAATAATAAAGAGATGAATTAGGTGTGTGTGAATTTTGGCAAGTGAGCAGCGCGGAACGAGATCTTCTACTGCACAGTAACGGAACGAGATTTTTTACTGCACAGTAAAAAGTACTGTGTGTGCTGCTTAATTTGCATTGAAATTCGTGCAAGATAAATTTTATAATATCAGACTCCTCTGAATTAAATCTGAGCCGTCCGTAGCTTACAGCGCAGAAACTCTGAACCGTCCGTCGGTGCTGCGCGGTAGAAGAACAGCTTCCGAGCAGCGCCATCTCTTCTTACTTTAAAAAAGTGATAACCTCTGTATTGCATGATGAATTGATGATGCATCATGCATCCCTTCTTATCATTCAAATAATGCAAAACATACCATACATGATACATCAATCATGCATCCTTTCTTCAAAACCGCTTCTTTTTTCTTGGATCCCTTTTTGTCTCCTTCCCCTCCTCCCTTGCTTATTTTTTTTTTTTTTTTTGATTCAACCCTTGCTTATTTCTACTTAAGAGTATGCTTCCGAGTTTTATAAGTAGGTGAACAGATAGGATGTGAAGGAAAGACATGAACAAATAGTTTGAAGAAATAGTATGAAAAATATAGGAGATATATTTGTTTCTTGCTCCAGAGTTTATGGAGGTTAAATTTTTTAACCTTGTTTACAAATTACAATACTTGTATAATCTTATTTTTAACTTAAGTTATCCATTCACCTTCTTTATCCCTTGATTTGGGGATGACAATTGACAAATTTTATAAAAATCTGACCTGAAATCTTGATTTCTATAAATTAATCCTCTACAAAACTAGAAAGCATAGTTTGAAAAAATCTCCTCATTTTTTTTTCTCCTCTCACCCACGCTAACTGTCTCTCAACCAAATCGTAAGTAAATACTACACAAAACTTGTCATAATAAATGATGTGTTCATGTGTTTGGTGGATACAATCATACAACGACCAACGCATGAGCGTGGCTGGTCACTGCTATATGGGTCCCACCATCCTTTCCTCATTGCTCCATAATCCATTTTTAGCAAACTGGTTTGACGTAGAAGTAACCGTACTGATGTATACGTATAATTGGCTGTATTCTCTTCTGCCTTCATGGATTCCTAGCTCGACTTCGGATCTTCTATGTTACTACAACTACTTTATGTGAATCCGGTCCGTTCAGTAATTCTCGAGATTCAAACACAAATTTCAGTAAATAATGATGGCTCGGATCTCGTTCGGACACTTCCTAGCTTGAGTTCGTAGAGGTGGCATAGTCCGATCCGATCTGAAATCCGACCGACTCAATCCAATCTGAATATGATTTGATCTGATATCTTGATAAAGTCAAACTAATTTGAATCTGACCCGATTCAAGATGACTTGTAATCAGAGCCGAAGCGACACATGAGCGACCCGAGACGACCTCTAACACTAGATGACGCGAAACATGAGGATCTGAGCCCAATTAGACCCGTAACCCGAAATGCAATGGCACATGAGGACTCGAACCTGATCCGACTCGACTCAAACCCGACATGACCTAATACAACTCCATGGAGCATCAAATCCCTCGTGCTTCACATCCGTTATCTCTAATTTAAAAATAACGACCGATCCGAACTATTGAACATGATCTACATATTGAAATCTACTTGGAGATTGAATTTTACATTTTTTTTAAAAAAAATTTGCTATTTTTTTAAAGAGGTAGAAAAGTTGCTAATCAAACGGTTTCTGAACCAACAAAAGTTGCAATTTTCCTACCTCTCTAAAAAATAGCCAAAAAATTCAAAAAATGTAAATTTCAATCTCCAAGTAGATTTCAATATGTAGATCATATTCAACGGTTTGAATGAGTCGTTGGAATTTTTAAATTAGAGATACGATGTGGAGCATTAGAAGTTTTGTGCTCTATGGAGCACCCTAGCATATTTCTCTCTCTCTTTCTCTACATACATATATATATATATATATATATATATATAGTCACGCTATGGTACTTACGTAAGCACCAAACTCTACCGTACTTACGATCATATCTCAAGTATCAAAATGCAAATGGACGATCTGAACCGTTGAAAATGTTGTCCATACTAAAATATACTTGGAAACCAAATTTTTTATTTTTTAAATATTTTATCAGATGGGTAGAACATTGAGTAATCTAAAGATATACATACCTCAAATATAACCAATTTCTATCCATCCGATAAAATAGTAAAAAAAATCCAAAAAATAAAAAATCAATTTCCAAGTAGATTTTATTATGGACAACATTTTCAACGGTTCGGATCGACCATTTGTATTTTGATATTCGAGATTCGTAAGAACGACGGAGCTTGGTGCTTACGTAAGTACCATAGCCTAACTCTATATATATAGGCTAAGGTGCTCTATGGAGCACCAAACTGTCCATGCTCCACATCGTATCTCCAATTTGAAAACTCGAATGACCGATCTGAACTATTGAAAATGATCTACATATTGAAATTTATTTGGAGATTGAATTTTACATTTTTTGAAAATTTTTTGCTATTTTTTAGAGAGGTAGGAAAATCACAACTTTTGTTGGTGCAGAAATCGTTTGATCTGCAACTTTTCTACCTCCTTAAAAAATAGCAAAATATTTCAAAAAAATGTAAAATTCAATATCTGAAGTAGATTTCAATATGTAGATCTTTTTCAATAGTTCAGATCGGTCATTGGAGTTTTCAATTTGAAGATAATTGACGTGGAGCACATACTGTTTGGTGTTCCATGAAACACCCTAGCCTATATATCTCTCTCTATATATACGTGTGTGTATATATATATATATGCATATAACGGAAGAAAATATTATATGCATATTATTTTAGTCTTATATATATATATATATATAGAGCATGGCTAAAATAATATGCATAGTACACCACATAACGTACTATGCGCTCATTTGTATTTAATTTGGTCATTAAATTGAGATTTAAGTTGCTCAATAAATTCTTCATATCAAAATCTTGTAGGAAATAAAATTTCGTGATTTTTAGAGCTTTCTTGCTATTTTTTAAAAACAGCCCAGAAATGACACTTTTGTAGTATTAAATCTGGACTGTTTTTAAAAAATATTTAAAAAATAGCTAAAAAGCTCCAAAAATCACGAAATTTAATTTCCTACAATATTTTCATATGAAAAATTTATTGAGCAACTTAAATCTCAATTTAATGACCTATATCTATATGCATAGTACAAAATGAGGTGTACTATGCATATTATTTTAGCCATGCTCTATATATATATATGTACTCGCTCAATTTTATACATATATAATTTCTGTCAATTACATGTCAAACTCAGCTGAACATATAAATTAATGATTATAAATCTGCCACGCAACTATACAACCATGCAAGTTTTCGGTAATATCCAGAAGATAGTCCGGATCTTCTATTACGTTATATCGTGGTACATCAAATTTAACGATCCGAATTTATCATACAACTAAAATGGGCCGTCAGCGATAAAACAAGAGAGTTTTATTTTACTAGAAATTGCATCGCGACGTACTTTCACTTTTTTATTTTTTTAAGAAATATTTTGTATTAAAAAAATAAACAACGCAAATATAATAACTTCAATTTTTTCTGTTAAATAACACTGTTTCACTGAAATTAAAATTATATAATAATAAATATCATACATCTTTCTAAGTTTTTTTGAAAGTATGATGATTTATATGAAATGAGAAATGCATGAACATTAATGACGTGAGACTAATGTTATTAAAAGTTTGTATTGAAATTAACGATGTGTTTTATTAACAACGTGTCGCGTGCGGATAATTTGAATACAAATACAATACAAAAATTCAATAACAAAATAACGTGTCGAAGTGTCAGACAAATTGAATATGCTGACACTGAACAAACTTTATAATAGTATTGATAATAGAACTTTCAATGC